>QKQZ01055896.1:0-16305 GCA_003595255.1 Solenopsis fugax | reverse complement strand
ATAAAAATAATCTTGTATTTTTTTATCTGCTCATTATTGTAATTGATAATCATATACTATCCAATGATAAGATATTAGTATAACAGCATAGATATTGTAACATCTAATATAGTGTTCAACAGTTAACACAATGCTTCTCTTATATTATATAATATAATACAGTAATATATGTTTTTATAATATTTTACAGAGAGAAGGCAGTAATATAAAGTATTATATCATGCATTTATACAAGTAAAAATGAATGGGGAGAAGACTGCAATTTATATTCCAGCATTTATAGCATCATTGAGTTGAGTCTTATCACAGTTTATCTACTATATATCATGGTGCAGCAGCGGCTTTCCAGTTTCGATAGTAAGCGTACATTTAAGTCTCTGTAAATAAATTTGTGTTTCTGATTCTACCTGTGATTTGTATTAATCCATAGTTTGGAAATGTGAAACTATAACAATTAGAAAATATAGCAATCAGTTTTTTATACAGGTGGTCGAAGTGGACGGCGATTTATATTGACACTCGCTGCTGGAATGGTTTTCGGCTTTTTATCGGCATGTCTGCTCATTTCATCTACAAGAGATGTACCGCACATGTTCAGTTGGGTACCAGGTGGTTCTAGCCTTTCTAGAGATCCTCATCATTACTCGGAACTGGAATCTGAGGTACATATACAGTGGTATATTTTGTATTTCAAACTATAATATTTTTAACAAGTTCACACTGGTTTGATCTAGATTCAGAGTACCATATGTTATTAAATAACGTGTTGTTTGATATGAATCACAAGAAATTATAAGTCATAAGTGAAGAGTTGTTTTTGGTTAAACCAATCTGAAAGAAAAATTAAAAAATTCTTTTTCTTTTTTATTAAAATATGTGCAAAAAATGTGTTTTCATAACTACTAGATAATTATGAAATGATTTCTATATCTTATTACTGAATTTTCTGATAGATTGGTCCCGAAACGGAGGTAAAATTTCATGGTAATGATGAGGATTTCCACAAAGGAGAGGATAAAATAGCTCAGGATATGGCGAAAAAAGTGCGTGTTCTTTGCTGGGTCATGACTGGTCCAAAAAACCATCAAAGCAAAGCTCGTCATGTGAAAGCGACATGGGGGAAACGCTGCAACGTACTTCTTTTCATGAGTTCTGCGGCAGGTAATTCAAATGCCATAGATAAAGATTATGATACGCAGATAAGATGTCTATATGACGTATTCATGCCGTTTATTTTTAGACGCTAGCTTACCGACTGTAGTGTTGCCAGTAAAAGAGGGTAGAGATAATCTATGGGCTAAAACCAAAGAAGCGTTTAGATACGCTTATGAAAAGTACAAAGACAAAGTAGATTGGTTCATGAAAGCTGACGACGATACGTAAGTATATTCTGTTCACGATACATTTTATCTTTATAACATAGTCACGATATGCACATTCTGTCTTTGCGATAAATTTTCTTTATAGCATAGTACATAAACATAACATATACATAAACAAGTAACACAAATTGATACCTTGTTGGTACTTTTTGGTATTGGTGTCGACATTAAAAAATATGATAAATGCATATAATATTGAACATTAGGATAAAATAAAAAAATAAAAATTGATAGTATATATTTTTTAAGTAAACAATGTTAATAAAATGTTACATATAACTGGAGAATTTCTTTTTTTATGTTTTCAGATATGTGATAGTGGAGAATTTGAGATATATGCTGTCGTCGTACAATCCAAATTCCTCATTATATTTCGGATGCAGATTTAAACCTTTCGTGAAGCAAGGTTACATGAGCGGTGGCGCGGGATATGTACTTAGTAAGGAAGGCTTGCGCAAGTTTGTGGAAGAAGGCTTACCTGATAAGACAAAGTGCCGGCCAGATAACGGCGGCGCGGAAGACGTTGAAATGGGAAAATGTCTCGAAAAGATTGGCGTACGCGCGATGGATACCAGAGACCCTCACGGACGCGGTAGATTCTTTCCATTCGTGCCGGAGCATCACTTGATACCAAATCATGTAGATAAAAATTTCTGGTATTGGAAGTATATTTATTACGATACCAAGGACGGTTTAAATTGTTGTTCAGATAGTGCCGTTTCATTCCACTATGTGTCACCGAACATGATGTACGTTCTGGAGTATCTGATTTATCATTTGAGGCCATATGGCATTAATCACAGTCTGGAGAGATCTCCAGATCGACCGTCGACGTTGACCGAATACTAGTCCGTATACTGTCATAAATAGATCATAAGGTTCCACAATTATTGTTTTATACATGATACTAGTCCATTCGAGCCAACGATACAAGTGTAATATAATTCTCAGCGGATGAAAAGTGTGATATATCGTACTTCTTAAATATACGAAGTCTTTATACGTATCTATGTTAAACTCGTCATGGCCATAATGGATATAGCTGTAGTTTGGAATAGAAAAGATAGGGAGATACTGCAAGCACAATAGATATATGTCGTGATCATTCAGAATTTCGTCAGTTTTTAGAATACTAAGTCACGTGTTCATTTTGTAAGACAAGATGTGATAATAACTTCTTAAGCGTTTAAACTCTTAAATAAAACGTATAATCTGCAGAAAGTTCATATTTTATTGCCAATATATACCGAAAATGTCGGTATTTTATCCTTTCTCTTTAGAAGTATTAGATATAAAAAAATACTTTTTCATATTCTTAATTATATTAAGAATGAAAACGTATAATAGCACCATTAGACATAGAGTAGCAGAAGAACACTCGGATATTTGATGATAAGAACAATTGTTTGGCAAATGAAAAAAATTCTCGATCTAATTATTTGTACTTGTTTTTTTTCTGATATATAAAGCAAAAGACATTCTTCTCTATGCAGTTCTATTGTGCCTGCAAAACATTTTCTTGGGTGCTGCAAATACGAGAAAGAAAAATCACATATGTAATTATATATATACACATAAAACTGTATTTCGTAATATTAATATAATAATAGTAATAATAATTTTAATAATAATAATAATCCCAATAATGACGTACTACCCAGTAATAAATACTATAGATACAGAGTGAGTGTGGGTGTGAGTAAATTAACCAATTAATTAGGGAGTTAGGGGTTCTATGTACAAGTCATATTTGTACTATGCGACTGACGCAATTGGCCACCGTGGCTCCACTCAGACGCGCCCCACATTTCTCTCTTCATGTCTTTTCTTCTTTTTTTTAGCATTCAAAGTTAAATTGGAGGAAAACAATCTCTGCATAACTAGCTCGTTCTCTCCTCATTCTCTCGTTCGCTCTCTTACTCTCTTTCACTTTCACTCTCGCGGTTATTTCCCCTCTTTCATTCGCAATTATCTAATCTCGGCGATGTCTCACTTCATAAATTATTTAAAAACAATATTTTACACTATAATGTATGTATAATATATAGAGGTCACCTAATCCGAATAAAATTTGTCAAACAGCATCGAAAAATTGCGCTAACGGGTCCAGGAAACATGATAACAGCGACCCAGTGCCGCGCGAGCATAATATAATATTATAATCGTCATACTTATCTCACACCAGGGGCTTGTACGAGGCATCGCTTATAAAAAAGAAGTCCACCTCTCTTTTTTTATATCATCTATATAAAATTAAAAAACAACGTAATATCATTTATATTACTTCGTCGTCATTAATAATAAAAGCTTTGTACAAAATTCAATTTACAATTAAAAACTTTTGGTTACGTAATTTTTCTAGAGATTCTGATTTGTAATTCAACTATCTATCGATAGAGAGGCAATCAAAAATCATTTTCTTTTATTATGCACTCTCTTTTTCTCTCTCTCCCCCTCTTTCTCTCTTACACTCGCTCGTTCGTTCGCGCGCGCTCTTTCTCTGTTTCTTTCGTACTTTTCTCTCGTCATCTTTCATCCTCTCGTTCTCTCATTCTTTCCTGCCCTATCTTACTTTCTTTCTCGCAGTATCTCTCATCACTCGCATCTTCGCTTCTACCATTCGCAAAGTCTCACGTTTGCTTTCACTGGCAATGGTCGTACTGGATGCGCAGTTCATTTTTCCTTACGAAATACGAGATACGATCATAAACACAAAGTACAATCTATTTCGCCTGTGTTATAATAGAAAAATGGTAAAGAGAGTCGCTGTTCGTTCTCATCGGATATTTTTTTCAGCCGTTGCATCTTCATTGCGCTAACTTGTGTATTAATCAGAGTCCGAGTAAAAAAGGCTCGGTTCTTTACATATGGTCGAGAAGGATCGTACTCTGTACCTAGACAATCTCTTTCTCTCTAAGTACCTAACTAACGTAGTATAGGTAAAGGGCATAGGAAATCAGTTGCTCTCGTAAAGCCCCGAGTGACGGTATAATAAGGAGTGCATAAGAGAGGTGCATATACTGCACTACAACGGGAGAGGGTGTGGGTCAGACGAGAGCTGCCGTCGCATGGTAAAGATGCATGAGCGCCTGTACGTGCACTGGTAAGCAAGACAGTCGGTCCTTGGTGTTTGCATCCAGTGCAAGCCACGACAGTGCATTGTACCCTTCCAACACGTACCTATCACAAAAATTGCACGATAACAAATTCCGCGCAACAAACGTCTAGAAAGCGAAAATTATCATCGCGAATACAAACCTAAGCACGTCAGTGGTGTACTGCGAGTCCAATGGATGAGCAGTGGGTGCGTTTTGTTGCTGAAGTAAATCGTCGCTGTTTTGTTGTATCGCGGGACTGTGCAAGTGTAACGCGTTCTTCAGGAATACCGGGCAAACGTTCTCGAGATGTGGACAAGCTGCCCAAAACCATGGTGGCATTCGTCCCGTTGGCGCAGTCGATACTAGATAACCAAGAGCGAGCGGTTGTTGTAGAAGCGTGCCAACCTCTTCTGCCTGCTCAGTCGTGGCTATCTGTGATTAACATAAATTTACATGTAATTTTACATGGACATAACATAGTCGCAGAATTCATTGAAAAAGACTTACTCTTGGCGTATTGCTGCACGGAAATGGACTACCCGGCCCGTCATGATTGCCTAAGCCCGAACCACCGCCGTCTCCTCCATGCGGCGAACCTTCAGGACGATGTGGACTTCCGTTTGGACTTTGTCCACCGCCTGCACCCGGCTCAGGCCAAACATTGAAAATATCATTAAAGTCACCCATTCCCTCCATGCCTTCCGGCATGTCATCGTTTAGAGCGGAAAACAATTCGTCATCTCCTAATTCGGGTACGTTGTGTTGTTCTTGAAATGCGGTTTGCGACGACTGAAACATTAAAATAACAGCAATGTTTAGCTTGACTGTATCCGAGAAATATATATATACATATATATACATATATATACATATATGTATATATAATACGATTAATTGAACCTACATACATATAATGAAATTTTCTTACCTGAGTGGTAGCGGATGTAGGGAAAACAAGTATATGAGTACATGTGACATCTTGAGGTGTGGATAACTGGCAGTTTACAGACGCCTGACTGAATCTTTCATCGGGAGTGAATTGATCGGCCATTAATCTCAGAGTGGAATCTGGCTCGAGTGAGACTAAACATGCGCTGAGTACGCAAGGTGCCGCTGAGGGATACAAGAGACTACACTGTCCGCATATCTCTTTCAGATGCTTCGAAGCTTTCAGAAGTGCTTTTCGAGAAAGTAACCAACTCCATCCTTTCAATTCGCCATGTCCAATGCGTCCTACTCGACCCACGACCAGTCTCCACGGTTGTACCTAATATAAAAATAAAATTTAATACAAAAAACAATATTTACAGAATAAATATTTTGTAATAATAAAGAAATGCTAAAAAAAATTACCAATGAGAATTTAAATCGTAATTTTTTATGTGTATTTGTAATAACAAGTATTCGGTTATCATTAACTTTTTAATTTATGTGATAAGTTTATTGTAAAATTTTTACTTACACCCTGGGACATTACACCCAGTATAAAGTCCATGAGCTTTTGAAGACCAATGCGCCTAGCTGAAGCGCGCTTTCTCCTTTTTCTATTGGGTATATCGATGTTAATGGTAGCAGTCTCGAAAATTTCGCCCCTGTCGTCGGTCGCGGCCGCCAATAGCCAAGATTGATCCTCGCTCAAACAGTAACTCAGATAGAGCACCGCGCATTCCTCGGGTCTCGGCATGCCGAACGATTCGGGAGCTTCGCTCTTCGCCCGTAACGGTGCTAGCACGAAGGATGGCGCATAGAGGCGGTAAGGCGCTCTGTTCCGTTCCTGATGTACAGTTACAAGAATATTACTAAATATGAATGAAAATGGTTTGTATATTGTAATTTGATGCGAATATCGTAATGCACGGACAAAACTTGGATCTGCAATCGTGTAGCAAGTAATCGATCTAGCATACAATGGAATCTTACATCTTTACTCTTGAGGAAGATGTCCGCCGCGGCGGCAGTACCAAAACCGGTGAGGCTTTTCACCGTAGAATTATGATTCAATAATCTACGCCCTTGCAAAAAGACATTCAAAGCCAAAGCTCTCATCTCATCTTGAATCTTTCGCCTTTCTCGAGCTCGACCCAATTCCATTATGCTTTCCAAGGATATTATCTGAAAACAAATTAATCGCAATCATCAGAATACTGTAAAAACACAACTTCAGAGTTCTGATCAGCTTAAAAGTCTTAAAATAGTTTTCAAACTATTGATTTCTGTCCTAGAACTTCGATTATTACCTGAACGTGAACATTTGACCTCATATTTTCGGGCATACTATTGATCGCAGAAGAGTAAGCTCTGAGTAGAGCCAGAATAGCGAGCCGCCGTCGATCGGGATCCTCGGTGCCGCCTAACGAGAAAGGCTCAACAAAGTAGACAACGATAGCCGGAGGTTCGATCTCCTCCTCGTCTGGACCTGTGGTTGTAGTAATCGGCGTTGTGTTGCTTGTAGTTTGCGAAGTCGGTGTCGTATTACCAACTGTATTAGTAGTGGTCTGATTATTCGTCGCTGTGCTCGAGGAGGGAGTCTCGCTCCGCGGATTCTCCCCTTCTGCAAAAGGCAACGAATCTCGCTAAACTCGACCCGGGTACGTGTCGCTAAAACTGTATCGTCAAAGTACGATGGAAACGTACCAACAGATTCAGGTTTGGTCGTTAATACATCGGGTGTAGCTGGCATCGTATCAGGAACGGGTATTGTTGCGGATTGCTGTTGCTGCTGTTTGTTGGCCGGAGAATCACCAGAATCCAACAAGCTACGATCTTGTATGACCTGCGTCAAATACGGGGCCAATCGGTGATTGCACACTTGAGCGTACAATCTTAACAATTCGCCTATATGATTCTCTCCCAAAAACTTGAACCAATCGTCTATTGGTTGCTTCGCCAGTTTCTGCACAGTCGATTTCCCGACGCGCAGAATTCCATCGCGTAGTTGTTTCGAGATTGGCGTATGTCTTCCTAATCGACAAATCTGTGGCGAATAAAAAAATCGAAGTTTTAGTCTTACATATTCTTTTACTGCGGGTGAAGTTAATTGATTGAATCACGCGAGAATTACAAATTGGATATATATATATATATATCCAATTATATACAGAAAAAATTATAGAAAAGAATCATTTTTAATGTAGTTTTTTAAAATATATTTTTAAAAAACAAAAAATATCAGTAACTTTAAACTAAAAAATAATTATTTTCTAGTATGTAATAATTAACCAGATTGATTTTATTATATAACATGCTACAGATATTGTTACAATATTTTGTAACAAAATCCAAATATTGCTCTCTTTTTGCACAATAAATCCATTCAATAATAATATTACTGGTTTTTGAAGAAATAGGAAGAGAGGATATTGGTAAGACAGATTTTTACTGATTTTCACGCACTACTGTTGATCATATTAACATAATCGAGATTCATTGTTGTGACGAAAAAAAAGAAACACATAAAACTCGAAAATGTCTTTTATTGAGACAAAATAATTCTCCCGGATATTTTATTGTTAAAGTAAAATTATTTATATAAAATATACAATACTTGCACTTACCTCGTATGTGCAGGAAAGTTCTCGGAAGAACGATTTGACTCTACTGACAATACAATCGCTGTCGGGCGCGACGACTACGTAAGCGACATCCCTAGGTCCAGCAAATGGTTCTAACGATAGTTTTTCCCAGAAGCAGACCGCATACGGCGACAAGGACAGCCAATCGCGATCGTATCCGACGACTAGAGCGGGTATCGGTTGTGGCTCGCAACGATCATCGGTGCCGCGGCCAGCCAAACGATGGAATTGTCGCCACGTGAGCGGTCCGGCGACGGTGTACGGTGCCTCCCACATGCGCGTCGTACACTTCTTCTGCACTGCGTCCTGGAGCAACGGCTGTAGCGACCTCATCATTCGCACGATATCACCGCTGCACTGGGGACCTCGCGCTCTGAGGAACACCCACCGATGCACNTGCACGCCGTTCACGCGCGCTGCTCTCTCGTTATGTGCACCATCGAGTTTGCCTTGATCGAGCGCGGCAACGCACACCTCGTTACCATCGTTGAACTCCAAAGTGTTCACCGTCGGCGTCAACGTCGGATAACTTTTCACGGTGGCGCATATCCTTGCTGCTCTGTATAGACTGCTGGCAGAACTTTGAACAATCAAGCATTGCTCACGTAATAACTCGAGAACATTTGGTGGTATCGTGTCGAGACCCTCCGGGGTTGCTTTTGCTCCGGGACACGCGACAGAGGTGAGCGAGCCCTTTTTCTTCTCCGCCGGGTCTTCGGCGACGCCTGTGATCTCCATTTCGTCCTCATAGAACAGACCCGCTCTATGCGCGAGTCGGCGATTCACCACAGCGCTAAAACCGCAACTACATCTGATTTGATCGTCGTCTTGGAAGAGCGCGGAACCCACCCACGAATTACTGAGGTAAACACCCGCATCGGCACCCTTAATATTGCCTACAACCTTGGGCCCAGCATTGCACACACACAGACTGCAACTATCGAAGTTATGATCGCGGAAGATGTTAAGTGCAGTGTCACCTAGAAGAATATTCACCACGAGGGAATTTGATTCGGGCGCGCGAGCGGGTCCTGGTGTATCTGCTTCGATGCTGTTAAGATTTTTATTGAGATACGAAGAAGTGGTGGATGTAGCTGGGCTAGGTTGGTCGTATGGAGGTGGTGGTGGTCTACCGGGCAAAGTGTTTGAACGGTAAGGTGGCGCCGGACTTTGTGGACAAGGTTGCTGCTGCTGCTGTTGCTGCTGCTGCTGTTGCTGCTGTTGTTGCGGCTGCTGCTGCTGCTGCTGCTGTTGTTGTTGTTGTTGCTGCTGCTGTTGCACTGATCCGGGCCTGGTTGGTGGAAGAGGTTTGTCGGCCTGATTGGTGGAAGCAGGATTGCACTGCCAGGAAGGTCTGTACACGCAGTGCGATGGCAGTGTGATGGATGGCAGAGATTGGCTAGGCAGATTCGTGAGGGGTGCGTATTTGGAAGAACCAACCATCTTGCTGATGGCTGCCGGCTTGAACACGTATGACCAATCGTCAATTGGCTCTTCTTGCGGAGAGCCCATATTGGGATAGATGTCAGGCAGGTGTCTGAGCGGTCGTGAGGGCATCAGCAGCTCAGTCTGGTCCATGAGAGGGTCACTTAGCTGGCAAGGCGAGGCAACAGGATTATGCTCTAAAGAAGGAGGAGTTGGAAACATCTTGGATAATTCTTCTGGTCGTAGAACCGTGACTCCTCGATTATTATTCTTGTTCGCACCGTCCACCCTCGTCTCTTCGTGTAATCCACCAGATTTGTTCGAACCTGGCGGCGTTTGTATCTGTAGCTGATTCAGATTCTGTGAACATAAATGCATCCTATCCAACATTCGCCGTTACGATTTTTGAGCACGATATCACCTATTTTCCTTGTTTGTCCCTGTGTCATGTGCAAGATTATATTAGCTATTTCTAGAATAAACTTGAACTTACCGTTTCATCACTGGAAGTATCAGGATCGGAGTTGTCGAATATTTGATCTAGGTCTTTATAAGATGGCTGGAGACCCTCGCTGGTAAAGAGAGATCCTGGTTTAGTTGGATCGTCCCTTTGTCGTCTGAGACCATCGACATTCGTACCATTTTCCTCGCCTGTCGCATCGAACTCGTATGGATCTGTTCTTCTTCCAATACACTCGCCCTGATATTACAAGACATAGTTTATCGTTAATGCAGGCTATAATGCATTTTACCAATGAAGAAGTAGCTGAGCACTTGCGCTGGAATTCAAGATAATTTAAAATACTTTTGTGATCTCTTTGCAAAGAAGTTGATAAATATCTTAAAAACATATTCAAATTAGTGACATACTTTTTACACTTTTTCACAGTCATTTACATTTTCAAATAAATAATTAAATATTTTCATATTTGTTTAAGTTCTCAAATAAAAAATTTTCATGTGTATGTTAATCATATTTTATTTTGCCATGGATATTTAAAATAAAGCACATTAATTATAAATTTTCAATAACTTCTAAATTTAAATAAATTATACAAAATTTCATTAAATAAGATTCTAATAGGCATTTAATAGAAAAATTCAAGTTCCTCTTTCTATCTGACATGTTCATATCTGATGAAGATATAAACATTTTCGCAGCAAATATATCTAAAAGTATATTTAAATTATCTAATTTATCTCATTATCTTTCCTATTACTTACAACTTCAACAGGTTCTTGTTTAATTTCCAGCTTAGGAGCTTGAGACTGGAGCGCTTGAGATTTCATCGGTGGGTAGAGAACGTTGCTTCGATTGGTCGGCGGACTGCTAATGTTCATGGTCTTGAAACGCTTCACAGGATGATTCAGCCAAGCCTCCTGGAGCGAGTAATTGTAGAGCTCGGATAACGGTTGCTCGTCCTCCAAGAGAGCACCCTCATACTCTCGGGATACCAAAATTGGTCGTTTCAATATCGGTCCGGGAACCGACGGACTGTGCACCTGGTTGTTGCACGCGGAAGAAATAGACTTGGGCCCTTGCGATGGGGTTAGGGGTGGGGCAGTGTTCGTGTGGCTTGGTGGAGGTTGCGGGCTGAGAGTCGGCATCGTAGGCTCCGCGGGCGGGACCGATGCCGGCTCGGAGTGCGGAGTCAGAAGAGGCGATGGTGCTGGGGAACCTGGCGAGCCGACCGACGGCACTGGTAAGCAATCTCCTCCCGTTGGTGGTCCGCGCGAGTAGGAAGGTGGACCGCCCGGTGGTGTACTAGGTGCTTCCGTTCTACTCAGTACCGACCTACTCAATTTTTAAATAGATTGATTATGTATTGACATATCCTATAATTTTTTAATTAGAGTCATGAGAAAAAAAATGAGTTTAATACTCATTTAGTATCATTAATGTCAAAGGAGTGAAAGAAAGCACTGACTAATGTATTCCGACATAGGGAAAACGAAATGTCATCAGGATGAAACAATATATAAATAGCATAAAAACTATTAAAATGTTACTTTAGATTATAGTTTTCCCTACATTGTAATCATTTCTTGAAAAATTTAAAAATATTTTAGCGTTACATTAAAATAGCGACATTTTTGTTAATTTTTCTCAACATTAATGATGTTATTAAAATAATTTTGTGCGGCGTATTACTGAGACGATGAATCATTCGAGAAAAAGCGTATGCCGCGCCTCGAAATATAAAATGTGCATGAATGTGAATAGAAGCTTGTTATATGTTATAGATGGAACGTAAAAACGACAACTCATAAGGCAAAATAAATGCTAGAAATATCGAACAATATTCACATGCAAAGCATATACTATTTTTCTATGTATATTACATGTATAATGCAAGCAAAATAACTAAACGAGAGGAAAATATATGCTGGAATGCACTACCAATCATGTGTAAAGCTCAGATCCCATCTGCTACCGAATCATGCGCATGAAAATACTTTTAGGTCGATAGATCGTATATGAAAGCTCGTTAACCGAGCTTTCTGTTCCTTGCTTTTACCTTTTACAGAAATATATAGTTTATAGAAATAATTCTTTAAGAAAATATATTGCTGGTATTTTGTTATAGTGCTATTCATCGAGGTGTATGTCTGTACTTACTACGTTGTATTAGTACACGTAAAAAATAATTGGCAACCTTATACCGCGTAGGATTTACACGAGACAATGACATTAGGAGATCCCATTTACCCACTGAAAAATTCTAAGTGCTCCGTGAGACGACATTTGCACAGTTTTACACGTCTCAAATATAAAAGATTTATATTAGTCTGTTGTTTGTCATTCTTTAAACGCGCGACTCAATCGTGTTCAAAGAGTCACATGCCTCGCACCTTTGTACAGTTAAAATGAAATTTGATTAATACGTTATATTGTGCATCTCGAGTTATTTGAATATATTACATGATGGAGCCGAAAGCGATGAATCTGTGTGTGAAGTTATGGGAGATCATTATGATCACATACGTAAAACTGGCGTTATTGCGGTGACTGATTAAGAGAAATGATGAAGATGATCTCTTTCTCCCTTCGTATCTGGGGGCCAAGAAATTACCCACCTGGGGGCATTAGCAGGGACAGAGGGACAAGCGTCCCACTGAGTGGTAGACCGTCGGTGAAACGGTACGACCCTCCGTCCACCTTTATCTACCCTCTCCCTCTGAACCTGAGAGGAGGCCAGGCTCTTCCAACCCCCGGGGGTCGTATACCTGCAACCGATGCATTTAACATCTCGTTTCCTTGTGAACACATCTCTTCTATCATTTTACCTTATAGAATTCTGAAGCAACAACTCATATCAATTGCGAAAAATTGCATATATAAAGACTAGTTTAAAATATGACGAATAATATTTATAACAATAAAATGATTTGTTCCATTGTACTATTCTGATGATGAATGTCTACTCATTTATTTAAAAAAAAATCATTCAATGTAAAAATGTTTTGCTTCTAAATTAACATGTTTGAAAAACGTTTGAATTATTTCAAAGTAATCTTACCATTAATTCTTCTTACATTTTTTTCTGACATTTTAATACAGTTATTATTATTAAAAAATATTGTATTATTTTATCTTGACCAAGTTTTGAATATTTTATTATATTTAAATTATTGGTGTAAAACGACATACTATGGCCATTTTAAGCTTCATGTTTTTTTAAATTAGTAACTACAAAGAATAATTTTGCATACCTCCGAGTATCTTGCCTCATCATGTTTCAAATATAAAAGTCAAATAACTATATATTTAAATGTCAAGGAAGAATCAGCTAAGATTATATATTTACAATATGTCATTTTAAACTAGTCTTCATTGATTTAAATATGTAAGAAAATACATGTGACAACTGTAGATGTTGCAGTTGATTTTTCTGTTTAAACATAATACTTCAGGTCTCTTCAGTTTTTGGTTGGATTTATACTATATCTTATTAATACTCGGTCCTAAACAATATGCTTCTTTATAAAAGCTCAAATGCAACACATAATATTTCTTTCTCGTTATAATGACAACAGTCATTAAAATAGTCAATAAAATTACTTCTGCGTTTGCAGCCTGTATAAAGTTATAGATAAGGAATTTACTAATTTTAAATGTAATTTTATAATAAATGGATTAATAAACTGTCTATTAACAATTGCATTTGAGCCATCTATTCAAAAATCTAAATTTCCATGCACACATTACAACAGCCATCACACACTACTATTTATCTATAATAATTTAGATATTCTACGATTCTATATTCTGTGCTATTACATGCAAACAGAAACCAATATGATGGCAAATATTACTAACATTATTCAATTGACGCAATATATAACAAAAATTAAATGTTTACTATAGCGTTTAATGTATCATGAAAAAGATCGTGATTGACTTTGACCTGCTATCCACCAAGTCTATCAAGTAGTTAAACCAATTTAATAATAAATTTATTAAAAATTATATAGTAAACAATTAATTTTTTATATATAATCGAGATCTAAGAAACAGGAATCTAAAGACAGTGTCTTGCACAATGCAATAAAGTCGAAATAAAAGGAGAATGAATTTCCGCTATTCTTACTTCGAACAAGAACAGGTACAGGAAGACTTTTGCGTCGGTTCCACGAACGTCCAGGTTCCAGGTTCCGTGGAAGATTCTGTCTTGGAAGCAGACACTGGTGAACTCAAAGTACATTCTGCCCACACGCGTTCCGGCAATTCGGTAGCTGCGCTCAGTTCCTGTTGCATCAAGAGGGGCCGTTCGCAAGTGACGGGGCTACTTGGCGGCGAGAGAGGAGTTTCGGGTGGCGTATCATCCATATCCGTAACCAAGACGTAACAAGAAGGATAACGCATGCGCACACCACCGACGAGGACCTCCACGAGGGGTGGAAGCCCGGTCTCCGGATTACTGCCGGTACTAATCGGATAGAAGTGTTTCCATTCTTCAAGAAGTTGACTGTCCATACGGCTCACCTGACCCGTTAATGTGCCCGCTAGTCCATAAGGAGCTAGGATCACTGTGGACCAAGAAGAGAAACACATAAGTATCAGTAAATGGATACATTCATGCCAATCACGAGATATAGACCTTTCTTTCTGCGTAGGAGCAATACTTACCCTTAACGCCGGATTGGGAGGTCTGGGTACGTTGTAGACATGTCTTTGTAAGATGTCGCACCGCAGGATGCTGCCTGACGTCCACACTTGCGCATACAGTACTTTCTCCGTGAACGAAGAATGCAAACGAGAACGACAGATGGCTACTGCAAATATAATCAAAAGATTTATAGATTTAATCGAACCTATACTGTATCTTGTATCGCGAAAATATTTACATCGTGTACTTTGTATACATTTGACGCGTTCTACTCCTTATCACATTAATTTACATTTGAGACGTACGCATCCCGTTCACATATTTGTGTATCATGTTTAATCCTTCACATCTCAAACATTTACAAATATTAAATTATCAGATATAATTCTTATATTTATTTCTACTAACATTCATTTAATTTGATGAAATATTTAGACATGATATGTCTGAATACGCCATTGTACGTCTTAAATGTATTTAGTTTTATGTGATAAGGCATACATTATACCGAATGTTCTAACCGGAAATACATGTATAGTCTCAAAATAAAATGAAATATCATTACTCTCGGAAAACATATTTGAACGAAAATTCTTTCTTTGAAACGCAGAACGCAACTTACTAAGACATTATTAGTAAACAAGGGTTTACCTGCTACAACGGTGTTTCTCGTAGCCATTGTAAGGTTGCACAAACCACTTTCCTAAGCGAACGAAGTCACGGGATAGCAAACACCGTTCAATCAAGTTATGCAGAGCCTTGAAAAGAAGTGACCGGCATTCGTACGACAATCCGCTTTCCCAAGAACCCTGCTCGCTTTCTGTAAATGACAGCAAGTAATAAAATCATGAACGAAGCCGTCGGCGCGTCGGTGTGTAGTTATAACGATCTTCCCTGTATTCTGTACAATGAACGACGTGGAGGAACTAGAATACTCTAATGCGCGCTTCGTATGGACGATCGATTTCTAAAAATACGCGGAAATAACGGTTATATGCTGCTGCTGCTGCTGCTGTTGTTCCAATTAAGCGAGAAGAAGCGATACGTCTTCTTTCAATAATCTTGGCAACAAATACGTATGTAATTTTCACACGGCATCGTATATTTAACGAGTATCATAGTTGCGCCATGCGATGAGGCAGGCGAAGCCAGAGCCCGCTCTTATTTACCGCAGCGAGTGCGCGTCCGAACGGCGGCGGAATTTAGCGTGAAAGTAATGCTATTCGCGTGTAAAATCACAGCTCGACGTCACGTCGAGCGACGGTGAGTGTTTCGCGGAAGGCAGAGAAGAAGTTGGCCGAGAAAACGGAAAAGTTCTAGAATTCTCGAGTCAACGCGCGCTCGGGCCAGCTTTCCCTTGATTTTGTTCTCACGCGGAACGAATACGCTGCACTGCTTCGAAAAGCGCGAGGAGGAGGAGGCGCGTAGGATCCACGAGAGCTCGGGGCCCGTTCGCGCCGTGAGCGCGATATTACGCACGTCCCGTTCCCGTGGTTTCACGAACTCGCGCGCGCGTCCGACTTGAAAGATGTGCAAGATATTCTCTAATAATCTGTAAGATACTCCTAATGTCAGGCTGCTTTAAAATCTGTTGACGACCGAAAAATAAAGGAGCTTGCTGGATTTAAACTCGGGATCCCTTGTTCCGACGACTAGTGGGGTAAATCGGACCGTGTTCCAAATCGGACCTTTTTAATTTAAATGAATACGGTTAAGC
>QKQZ01055895.1:0-18473 GCA_003595255.1 Solenopsis fugax | reverse complement strand
GGGGGGCCGCAGCTCCTCCGGGGGTGGTGGCCGCTCGAGGGACGAGCCGAGGAGGCACACCCTTGGCGGCGATCATCAACCCTCCCTACATCATCAGCAGTTCAACGCGGCGCAGCAGCTGCATCCCCTACATCCGCATCATCTGCCGCCACCACACGGCCAGTACGGCACCCCGCCCTCGCGGCACACCACCATGGATCTCGAGGTGAATCTTTGCTCGCGCAACATGTAAATACAATACATAATTATTGTTTGCGACGATTTTTCTCAAATCTTGATTTCGTTTTCCGACTTTCAAGTCCCTCGACACTTACTTTATTATCACATCGGCTAATATTTCAATTCAAAATATCAAGAGCCTGCTCTGTCCCCAAAACTGTGATGAACACAGAGTCCTATAAACGTTTAACTTTTTTTCTATTCTCTCTTCAATTGTGGTATGTATTTTTCATTTCGCGTAACTCTTCGACACAAGTTTTCTTCCATTCTATTTTTCTCTATATATTTTTAAAATTTATCTATATATTTCCAATACATATTTTATGGATTGAATAATTCACTTGTTTATTCGATTTTTATATGTAATGTTAATTATTACCCGGCACTACTCCCCCAGATATATTTATACAGATATATTTTGCTTTACGTATTGATTAAGGAAAATCTTCATAATGTTTGTCCAAAAAGATTTTATATCATGTAAAGTCAAATTTTTCTCTATTTATCTTTATGTATCATGTTGAAGTTTCCTTCGATAAGACTTTCTTTTCTTCTTTTTTATATCGAAATGACTCGACTTTGTGACGAATGACTGAACGTTTCCCTTACGACACGGAATGATCCTTTAATGTCATAAACTGTTATTCAATTCTGTTATTTAATTCTTACGTAGTCAAATAACAAATATCAAAATTAATTATGAATTAAAATTTATTACGGATTACGTAAATTATTTATTATATCATTGTGTTTGTTCAATCTTATTTTATTATAATGGTAAATTAGAAAAATAATTTAAAGAAATATTTTATTGTCATCTTCTCTCATATTTCCGACAAGTCAAAACGCGTGGCACGTGTAAAAATGATCCTCGAATGCATGGACATTATCGGCACTCCAATTTTGCTGACGTTCCTCTACGTGCCATTGTAATTTAAGATCATCCACGTGTGCAACCGAGTGTGCATGAGTGTGTTGCAATTTTTTAAGAAACAATACACCGGAACGAAAATGAAAACCTTGCTTATGTTATTTGACGAAGTGAAATCACATTCATCAAATTTAACTCGCAAATAAAATACTTACCGGCGTATTATTTACGCTTAGGCATTTCGATAATCTCGATAAACGCGAGTGGTTCCCCATAGTTTCCCTGGGTAATGGCAAACGTTCAGTTACGTACGGTGACGCGCATCGTTCGCGCAACGAGGGAGAAAATCGTTTTCGCATTGAAGCGAAACCGCACGGGAACGTGCATTTTTCATTTTGAGAATGTTTCATTCGAGACAACCGCACGAGATCTACTCGATGCATCACTATCCGAGGGTCACCATTTATTTATGGCGCACGTGAATGCATACACGTCTTTTGCTCTTCTCGTCTCGAGCTCCTTTTGCCCGAATTTTCCTCCCTTCCTTCAACCTGTCAGAGAAAAGTACGTATATTGTTTGCTTTAGGGGAATCCGTCTTATAAGTTATGCAGCGTTTGCGTTTTTGCGCGATCAAGTGTAAACGAAGAATGCATCGTAAAAGAGACAGAATTGATTTAATTTTTCGCATAGCAGAATAAACCGAATTTTTCTTCTACAGATTTCTGGACACTATGTATTCCAAAATGTATAATCAGAGAAAAAGACACATTACACAAAAAAGAATTACGTTTTATTTTATAATAATATATAAACAACTTATAAAATCTTCTTTAGTCAATGCTAATTTATAATATTAATTTAATTCCGAATAAACAGATAAAAATTAGTCAAATCAATTTATCAAATCAACAGTTGTTGTATAAGCAGGAATGTATAACATTTTTTAAAGAATTTGGTAATCTTAAACAGACGTAACTTACTTACATGAAAAAATTTTTTACAATTTCATCGAGATAAAAATTTATTCAATCATAACTTTTACAAGTTAAAAGAAAAAAAATATCGAAAAAGAAATAATAAACATCTTCTAGGAATTAGAATTTATTTTCGTTATTTTTAATTAGAACGATTACATTGTGTTCTTTGGGTAATATTTCAATAAAAATATAATACTTTACTGAAATTTAAGATTATCAAACTCTTTAAAGAAAATTTGATATCCTTACATTTTCTTAATAAAACTATACAATTTATTTTCTTGTAAGCAAGCTAGGTCTGTTTAAGATTATCAAATTCTTGAAAAGAGATTTTATTTTTTTGTTTATAAAGCAATGATTGTCGATTTAATACTAATTTTTTTCTGTCCAATTATGTTAAAGACAATTAGGGAATTAATGTACATAATGGTTATGAGAGTTAATGATAAGAATAATCTCGTAACTCCATTATCGATGACTAAATCTCGTAATCATTCAGTTTTAACCGCAGTAAGTTTAAAATAGTTTATTCAATTTAACTGATTACATTAATCAGTACATTTAACTAATTATTATACATTAATTATAATTAATGTATATATACATATACAATTTGTACAATTATCACTTGTATAGCTGCCACTACTATGCCTTTTTGTCTGAGTGTATGAATATTTTTCTTATCGCGTAATATACTCCGTGAATTGTAGTTGTGCATAATTAAAGTTTTCATAATTCATGAATGCGGAAACTTACGATATAATTAAGCTCTTATGACGTTATTGCAAAACTTTCACAAGACGCGTTTACATTATGCACCGTAATACTATTATAAACCTAATAACAGATAAAAGATTACTGTATTAATATATAAGAATATTGTAACGTATATTTATACGTTACAATATTCTCATATATTAATTACTGGGAAATGTTATTGGTGAAATATAATTCGCGCACGTTCGGCACGATATTCAACGAAATTATTTATAATATATATTAATAATATTTAACGTATGAGATTTAATAACGCTGCAATAACACTGTATTTAACGAAAATAGTGCATACGTTTTACGTTACGGTACAATCTATTTTAATATCGATGCTAGGTGTCGTTTTACACGACTGATTTTTTAAAAAACTTTTTATAACTATCACACGTTAACTAGTAGATACGAGAGAAATATTATTGCAATACTTGCGGCTAATTATTTTAGCGGGTACCGCGCGGTCAAGACCTGCCGGTAACGAGAGGAAGCGGTTAATTAATTACCATCCACCTACGACGCCCTCGTTTCTTGCGCTCGTCGTTTCCGATAATTGAAGGGTACCGACACATCAAACGTAAACGTGTCTACATAGAGACCCGTCCCCTTAGCGTCCCAGATTTCTGACTCATTTTTCTCTGCATTTTAATTAGGGTATTTAAACTTTTAACGATAATCGTTTAATAACTGCGAGGTAATATTCTAGACTTTTTTACATCTCTCTCTTTAAAATGTTTCAACGAGAGCAGCTATTTATCTGTTATGAGTATTTTTTCTACATTTTTTAAAAAATGAAATTTAATAAATTACATCAGTTTAAAATATTTATATTTGAAGAAACATTAAATGTAAAGATGACAACGGACTTGTCTGAATAAGAAATATACAATGTGTTTTGTTGCCAGTGGACACAACATCAAAGATAAATTTGTCACATTAAAATAATAAAAAATTTAGTTGCACACACATATATACACACACGTACATAACCTTTCGTGACATGCGAGAAAATCATAAATGTTTCCGACAATGCATCTGTAACAGTTTGAAATTATGGATAATATACATCTCACAGTCAAATCCAGAGAGCGAAAACAGAAAAATATTAGGATGTATTACACATGTAATGTTTACTTTTTGTTTTATATTTATATATAAATATAAGAAAATATACACGTATATTAAATAATTTAAAATAGTATATAACCAAAAAATTAATATTCCTCGTTTTTGCTTCCAAATCATTATTGGCAGCGTGGAAAATATAATTTGCAAGAGACAATGGGAGAATTTTATTATTACTTTTATATACATAATCCTCATAATTTATACATGTATACACATATTGCGAAAATTTTAAATTATTAATTAATAACACAATAATGTTCTATCGTTTTCTCTTTGAATTTGATTGTGAAATATACAATATAATATCCATAATTTCAAACTAAATACACTGTCGTTTATAAATTCGGAAATATTTATGATTTTCTCGCATCTCACAAAAAGTTAAGTTAAAAAAATTTTTTTTAATTTTTGAAAAAATTTATGCTAATCAAAAAAATATTAAAGGAAGAAAGGGAGTGGTAGAATACCATTTTGTTTTTTTAACATTACAATAAATATTAACGCGACACTATTCTAATCAACACCAATTTGTGAACCATAGAATTTTATCCAATCATCCTATAGATCAGATAGAAGTTTATCGGATATATAAAACGACCATAATTGCGTTTATGAGCTAACAGAGGATCAATACTAACAACTAATATAAGACTAATGTTATATAAGCAATTTCTAATTATAAAAAATTACAAATTATTGATCCTTCGTAGATCTTTCACATTAAGAAGCTACAAAACAAGGTTTTATGATTATCTTATAAAATATATTTTATTTGAAAAAAATAACTTTTTAAAATAATTTCTTTACTGCTAGTAAGCATTATGCAACTTTTACTATGAGGTTATAAAATCGTAATAGCGATCTTACGCTCGTAATACAAATGGTTCATGACCATCTTACGACTACGTACTTTATATACTGAATTCATACACATATTATGGCATACATTAAATTCAATTATATTATTTGAGAACCATTTTTTATTTCAAGGTCTTCAAGATAGACTAAAGATAGAAAATTAATATCTAACATACTTCTCAAAATTACAGGGTATACATCTGAAAAATTGCTGCTATCTGCAAAACTAAAATTCAGTTTTTATAACGTAGTGAACATTAATGGCCATCCTATAAAGTCTATATAGACCGTAACGAAATAATTTTAACGGATACTTTTAGAATTCAATGTGAATTGCACGAGACATTATGCATTATGGTATCTTACCACTCCGCACATATCTCATAACCCCCACCTATGCTTCATAACAAAATTTTTTTCTGTTTCTTTTTTTCTAAACTCTTTCATTTCGAAGTAAAAATCATTTTGTAAAAATGAGTTGTTACACAAGAAATTCGATTACGAAAAGTCATTGCACTATTTTTTTAAAACAATATTTTAAAGTTTAGAAAGTCTGCATTAAAATATAAAATTTTTCATTAATTTTAGTTCGATGAAATTTTATAGTGTTTTAAAGTAAAACAAAAGTATTGAGGAAATTTTCAGTTTTATATAATTTAGAAACAAAATTTTGTACTAATGAAATTAAAAAACAAAATAGTTCTTTCTCTTTTCTTTATAAAATTTTTTCAAAGAAGAAATTTTTTCAAATTTCTCTACGATTTTTTTTACCGAGATACTTTTCGTGAGATGCAAGATAGTTGCAAGCGTTTTCAATTTTATGAACGATATATATTCTTTATCTAATCATACGTATATATTTTTTATACAATATAATCGTATAAAGTTTATATGAAAAAATATTAGTGTGCATATACTTGATCTATTCGTTAAACTTACAAGTTTATTCATCACTCGAGAAGGTAGTGCAAATTTATATCAAGTGAAAAACTTATGTATATTCCGTGTGTGAATGACTTTTTATCTATTATTTATATAGAAGGGCTATTTTCCAACAGCATTAATTGTAATTGGTAATTTAGATACAGTTCTTATACTTTGTACTACGCTCGAAAGATCTCAAGATCGTGGCACTCGTGTCGGACGGATGTCGCACGATCGATTAGCTCCTGGCGTGTGGTTATTGAGCATCCTCGGGGTGTCTCTCTGCGGTTTGTAGGGGATAATCAAACTCTAAGCGCAGGTAGTGTATATTCGAGATAGCGGGTGTGAGCGTCACGTCATCGTGTTCATCGGCTCTGCCGTTAATTGACGAACCCGCTCGATTCATAACACTCGGTTGTGTTGCAAAACGACGCGATGTGCTTGCGTGAAAAACAAGAATGTGCCCTGAATCATAAAATTTCGCTGCTCAAAACGATCACAGAATCGCTTTTCTGGATCGTAGTTGTCGAGTAAATTGCGCGACCCAATTAAATAAGTTAACTAGGTTTATCTGCATTTAGAAACCAAATATAAGTCCAGCAATTACCTGCCAGCCTCAATTAGCAAAGTAAATTAAATAGTATTAAATAGTACAACATTAATGTATTAAAATCTTTAAAATGTCACGAACTTGCGACAAGTTTTCCATTGCTAAGAAGAAAATTTAAGTGTAGCAATTTCCGAGAAAAAAATCTGATTGCATAAATTGGAAAATTGATAAATTTAATAAGAAAGATACAAATAGATACTCACTCTCTTATTGTTAAATCAAATATTCTAGCTATAAACATCAGAAATTCAATCACGATAATCAGAATTCTGATTGGTAATACAAGAATACATCTTGTATGTTACTTCTTGTTTATATATCTAAAACATTTTTCTGAGTGTAAATAATCCACAAACATTTACAATATAATGTACCGCTATTTTTAGACGAAAATGTAGAGGAGAGTTACCAATACTGACATAGACCTTCTAAAATGACACCTCCTTATTTTTAGGAAACTAAACATTGCATTGTATTACTACTGATAAAAACATGATCTGCTTAGATAATTAAAAAAGTAAAAATCCATAGTTCATGCATTCTTTCTATGTAAAATCTGTTAAAAATGAATTTTTGAAAAGCGAGAATAAAATTGCATTTTTTTGCAAATTCATAGTTTAAATAATAGTGAGTATATTACTGATAATATTGAATTATTTAAATGTTTGTAGCTTCTTAAAGCTGTTTTGTTAATATTTTTCTCTTTCATATTTTCCTCGTAATGCGGTTTAAAATATAAAATCGCTGTACACCGTAAACCGGTACTCCTCTTCGTAAGAATATGTAGATAATAACTACGAAATTTGTTAACTATAACGTTGACAGCGATTCATGAGTTTTCTCACATTTTAATATCTTAACGTAGGAAAAACAATGTTGTGCACCTAAACGCTAATAAGATGCTAAAAATGTATAAAGTAAAAGTGAAGATTAAATTTTAGCTTTTTAATTTTCTAAACTTTGCTGTTGTTTAACGTATAAAAATTTATTTTGTTACTTAGTTTAGTTAATTAATTTTATTTTCTTATTAACTTCTTTCCTGTGAAGTCGTGTTTGAATTTTGCTTTTACTGTGCTAGTTTTACGGATGTTAGTTTCTCAGATTTCGTTTTTGAGTTACATTACGAAAATATTAATTATTACAAAATAACAAATAAAAAACAGTACTGATATACTATCCAATAGAAAACATTTTTTAGTTTGTGTTCATATTTTCAAAGTTCTATTTTTAGCTTTTGTTTAAGAAATATTATTTAAAAACAAAGTGGTATGTCAGTATATTGGTGACTTTATATAATTGCATTCCTCGCGGGATAATTATTCGTCGATAATGTTGTGCATCTAATGTGAATCTATGTGTTAAAAGCGCGAGTCAAAGAGCCAGTAATCTCACGTCCGTGATAAAGGCAAGCTCAGCTTTTTTCCCTCATGGTATATATATATATATACACACACACACACACATACACACACTGTATACATATATCTATTGCTATCCCTCTGTTTAGCTCATCGCGCACAATGACCCTAACCCTTCGTTACAGTTATGCATTCACGTGTAACGGGTACTCGGTTTTTCCCCCTTCTCTCTCCCTTTCTCCTTTTCTTGTTTCTGTTGTCTTTCCTACCTTTTAATCTCTTATCTGAAAGCTTTGCCAACATCGGTATTTAACATGTGTGTCTCGTTCTCGAACATGAGTTATGTGGACTTATGTGGATGTTGCATATCATAAGCGCCGACCTCGCAGTCCCCGTCACTTTTTACAACGAATGCGATAATGCCGCTACATGCGTAACAAATGAATGTGTCGGAAATAAGGAATACCTCTGTGCAATCGTATTCTCTTTCACGCATACGCCGTATTAGCCGTATACATATTTTTACAAACGCCCAGGGAATAACGGGAAACTCCGTACAGGGAACAGGATGTAATTCGAACCTCACTGTGAATATTTATTTTCAAACGGCTGCTATTAATTACTTTTGTACGTGAAATTACCTAACGGGAATTAGCGCGGAAAATCAGCGTTTTTATTTCAATATTGTATATTGCATTAGTATTTTAACTTGTGCTCACATGTTATATTGTACTTAACCATTATATATATTCAACTATACATTTTTTGTCACATTTTTGTTAAATACAAAAGAAAATAAGATACTCTCTAAATCTGAACGAAATCTCACTGATTTGCAGGGCTATACTTATAACTGTAATCATCAAAGGCTATTCTTACACTGTCTTTCAGTGATTCCGATTAAGAGGGAGTTACTCTCATTGACCGGAATCAGTGTACTATCACTGAATAACAGTGTATGTACCACTGATACAGTTATAAGTATAGCACTGAAATCAGTAAGATTTGATTGATGAAATCAGACTAACTATTGTCAGCCAGTGAATAATACACTGATTCCGATTTAGACAAGAGGCACTTTCACATGTAAGATGTCTGGCTTGATTAATAATCATTAATAATAATAAAGCTTACTTCATTTATTTTATTTTTTTAAAACCATATTAAATAGAATTTTTAAATCTCAATTTTTAAAAATTATTAAATGGAATTTTTAAAATTCTATTTTTAAAAGCTTTAAAGTTTTTAAAAATTACATGAATTAAGGAGGCTTTATTCAGCTCAAGTTACTTTTGGACTCATAAATATATGTACCCTCCTTTTATTTTTTGTCACAAACTACGCAATTACACATCTCATAAACCACCGTGTATAAGCCATGAGGACAGAGGAAATTGACATTTTAGGATACGACAATTACCGGTTTACGAAGCGTGATGTCGTTTCGCTTTCGCTAGAACTAACGGTCCGATCATCGCGATCACGCTTTGGCGTGCGTGTCTCTCGAAAACCGAAAACAGTTCGCGGAACGTGTTCCTATTACGAGCAGGAAGCTGCTACCTATGTACCTATGCACTAGTATTCGACGGCCGCAATTTACACTCGAGTTACACGATCGACCTGTCAACGAAGAACAGCTCGATCGCCAGTGATCCAGCACTCTCTTACTCTCCCCTCTTCGAAACGATTGTTTCCGATTGATTGTCGATTTTTTATTCTCTTTCCTTCTTTTTTCTCTCTCACTCTCTACCCTCGTCTTTTTCCACCCCCCAATTCCATGTATTACACATCTAACTGGTTTTTACTTTGTGCGTGTGTTTCCGTGTTACCTGCCGTGCCGCCGACAGATGGGGACCAAGTCTCGCCAGAGAAAGGTAATTTTTGAATTTTCATGCTTTTCACGCAAGATTGCCTGCGAAATCAATTTTTTTGGTTTTTTTTTCGTCAACGTGCATGTCGTGCATGCTACACGATCGGTTTTCTCTAAGGCATCTAATCCTCGAGCTCACCGTGTGTCTAATTGCTCTCGCTCGGAAAATATCATTGTGAATGTATTCACAGCGGCAGGTAATAATGAAATTCTGAGTGGATATGACCACCAGTCACCATTGTGGGACAGCTCGGAAGGAGATTCGATTTTAATCGCCTTTTTAAACACCTGCGACAACTCTCATTTGGTACACGATTCATTATTTAAATGAGCTACATTTTTACAATAATTATATTAGCTCTCGCGTGTCTCTGCAATATCTATTGCGAATAAAATGTTAATTAAGACCGTCACAGAATAATTAAAAGCTTTTATGTATAAATCACGCTAAATTTGCAATTTCATATGCAGTTCACGCAATGCTCACAACTTTGTCAGCTATTATATTCTCAATTGGCAAATAAATTCGTATAAATTCTAATTTAAACCGATAATGCTAATTCGTTTTTATTAGAATGGAATTAGATACGTGAAAAATATCGTCTCACACATTAAGTGACTCGTTTGAATTTTTATGAATGCCACTGATAAGTCATTCACGATACGATAACAGGATCACAAACGAACCGAAGCCTTATCGAGTTCGCGTGCTTTCAGTCGCCTCTGCCGCGTGGCTACCCACCCCCGTCTTCAACGATGCTTTTCGATGACGACCCGGGCATCATGTCCGAAGTGGAGACCTCCAGCACGGGATTTCGACGAGGGGGCAAACAAAGGAGCAGCCTGCCCGTCGTACGAACGCCCAGCAAGACTTTGGAGCGACCACTAGGTAATTCACGAAATATATTCGTGAAATACAGATAAATAAATGAAATAAAAATATTTATTATTTAAAAAGTAGATTATTGATCGGTGAGCTTATTAATATATTAAATATATTAAAATATATTATTTACTGTCTTCTTTTCAATATTTGAACCTTCGCTGCAGGGTAATAGATTNAATATTTGAACCTTCGCTGCAGGGTAATAGATTTAAAAAATATTGGTATAATAAAATTCTAGTAGTAAAATATATTAATTTATTTTTTATTTAATATTAACATATTAATTCATTTTTTATTTAATATTAATAATATAAGCATTGGTTATCACGTAGACATAAATGAAGTAATGTCTGAAGATTTGAGAATCAGTTTTCAATTACCATGGTTTCATTTAGATATTATTTAACTTTTACGTATTGATATGTTTCAAATGTTGCTGACAAATACATTTCTGTATTTTCTAGGACTGGTGTTCCTGCAGTACAGGAACGAAACGAAGAGAGCATTGCTACCGAACGAGATTACCAGTATAGACACCGTCAAGGCCCTCTTCGTCAGAAGCTTTCCAAAACAACTCACTATGGAATACCTGGACAGTCCTCACGTAAAAGTTTATATACACGACAGCAACAAGGACATGTTCTACGAACTTGAAGATCTAAGGTAACACTTCTTATGCCATTATAAATTTATTCTTTTTCAATAACTCCAATCTTTAATTTTCAAGCAATTAAATAATATCTAATGTTTCAAAGAAAGCTCTATTGTTAAATATTTTTGCTGGATCAAATTTTGAGAATAAGTTTATAATTAATATGTACAAGTATATATTATTCCTATAAATTTTTTCAAATTTCTTGACTATATAGTTCCAACTCTCTACATTTTGAAGCTGAGAAACCTCCTTAATATTTAAAATTTATTTAATTTTAATTGTAATAATTATTCGCTCCAATAATGATTAATTTCAATAAATAACCACTTATCGCTGCAGCATAACGTAAAAGTGATTGTTTCGGCTTTCAGATCACACCTGAGAGATATCAGGGATCGCAGTGTCCTGAGACTTTTCGAGAGTGCCGACGGAGTGACGGGGATGCCGGGGCCCCTGGGGGTGCCGGGAGGCGGTGGCGGTCTGCCTCCCCATTGGGAAGACCAGAGCTACTTCAGCGAACCGGAATTCGACAGCGAATATCAGCATCAGCACATTCACAAGAGCAAGGTAAGTGCACGTTAATGACGCCCCGTCCTTAATTCGTCGCTTTCGTCCTCCTTCTTTGAAGACGAGTGCGATTTTTTAATATTTTTTTTACTCAGTTTTTTACGTGACTTGGCGCACACTATTATGCAATATTACTTTCGAAAAATGTCCTGTCTCACTCGTGTGAATTATAATCACGAGAATATCCTACAATTATATTTTAGAACTAGCTTGTTAGATATTTATATGAAGGTACAGTAAGATATTCTTTGTTAATTAAATACACAGAAAGAAAATTAGTATTAAATCAACAATTCATTGTTTCATATATGTATAAGCAAGAGTATAAAATTTTCTTGGAAGAATTTAACTTGGAAGAATCTTAAACAGACATAATTTGCTTATATAAAGAAATTTTGTCTCTTTATGTAAGCAAATTATATTTTTTTTAAATTATAAATTCTTCCAAGATTTTATATTCTTGCTTATATATGAAATGAATGAAAACGAAAATTTTTTAAAAGAAAGTCTCGCATATTTATAGAAATATGATGTTTTTCAACATTTATTAGCATTACATGTGGAATATGAATTGGCAATAATGAGATATGTCTGGTTTCATGCCAGAAAATGTTTAAGGGCGAATAGAATAGGATACATAATTTTTGCGTAACGGTTTATAAAAGTTTATTCGGCATACATCACATGTACACAAAATACATAAATTCCAGCCTAAGAGCTAAGTCTTGAGCTTAAGCGACCGTGGCGTACGTTGGCTGATCGATTAAGGCGGTTTCCGTCGCGCAATTAAATTTCCCTTCGTCTCGCCGGGGTCAATCGATCAGCGCGCACTTTAAAATCGCAATGAGTATTCTGTTAAAAGCGATCGTTATTATTGGTGATGAGTTTTTCGAACTTACAACGTAATACTGTCCTATTACACCGATGTCCTTACACTCCATTAATGAAATTTTTCTTAATTAAATTCTATCTTCGCGCGTGTACGGATTATCGCGACGTTCATCGCATGTTTTTGTTGGGTAAACTTTTGGCCACATATAACATCAGCCGCTTTGCAAAATAAACCTAAAACATCTAGGCTGGACACGGGCCACTTAATTAATTTTATTTTATTTTTTTAAATTCTATTTAATAGCGTTTTTAAATGCCCAGTTGTATGAAAACTTTGTTGTATAGAATTTTTTAAATTTTATTTTTAAAGCTGTTAAATAGTTTTTAAAAATAAAATTAATTAAGTGGGGGGAGGGGAGTCTTATTCAGATACCTTAATTAGAATTCTTAAAGTCTTAAAGAAAGACTTTTAAATTATTTATGCTTCTTGCTGTCTTGGTAACAAAAACTACGATTATTTCTTGTCACACATATTCGCCTTCACAGTACTCGAAGTTTCGACTTAATCCGCTTAATCGTCATACAGTTAATTAGGCAGGGATTGAAAATAAATACGGTCGGCAAGGTGTTCTGTCAAGCGCAAGTTTCATGGCAATATCCTTTGTATATCTCCGAACGTATTCTAAACGTTTACGAAGATAGGACAAACAGACAAGTATTCGGCTACATCATCGGGGCGCACGAGAGATAAAAAAAATCGATGAACAACGAGAAAAAAATTAATCGGAAGGTCGCGTGAATGACAAACATCTTCGCCCGTAACAAGGGTTAAAGATACTCGGCGATTTAAAACATGGCGTGGGATACCTAAGAAAAGTATCCCTTTTCGTTCTCGAGAGATCGTCGATCCTACATCGACCGTTACCGAGGGTTCACACGTATCATTACTCGACGGCGATTCGGATCCTTCCGAGTTCGGACGTTCGATGAATTCCGCTCGGAGGATTCACGCGACCGTCCCGGAATGTCGTTTCGCGCGCGCGATTCGCCGCGTTCGTCCCTCGTCGGTGGTTAGAACGCTTTGCACGCCGGTATAGCCGGCTCGTACAACGCGCCGGAATAGAGCTTCTTGGGCACCGCTCTCCAGGCTATGACCAATGCCTTGCCGAACGGTTCCTCGGCGCATCCGTCGCAGAGGTCCATCACCCGTCTGACCTCAGCCTCGGCAGGCTCCCGCTCGTCCTCCTGCTCGTTCTTTCCCTTCAACTGCAGTCCGAAACCCGTCAGTCCCGTGAAATAGTCGTCGTCCAAGTCCTGAGGACTGGAGTATCCGTCATCGAGGAGCGATCCGTCCCCTAATTGCAGCAGTTCTCTCTTCTTCTTCTTCTCGGATTCGCGCTTTTCTAGTTTCTTGTCATTCGCATCCTCTGTTTTTGGCACGAAAGACACCTGAATTCGAGAAATGCAAAACACGTGCAGCGTTACACACTACCAATTGAACAAATAGAAATTTATAGTATGTGTGATCAGTGCACCAGTCAATGAACAAATAAAAACGACTTCATATTATTACATTTTTAAGTAAAAATTTATATTTTAATTAAATCTGTATTAAAATTAGATCTAAAAAGTATCAATTAATTTGCAAGTTATTTTCACGTCTTATCATTTCAATATTTCTCTTAAATAATCATTTATTGAGTGTTGTTCAACGATACTGGTGCAGTGGTATATGCACGGAAAGAATGATTTTATTGAAGTATCTAAATATTTAGCTGGATTCAGATCTGAAAATAATTTTATTGGACCATCAAAAATAATTGTGACGGATGTTCAAGCATGATGAGCAATGCTGCAAAAAAATTTTGACATTTTAGCAATTCAGTTTGAGAGTCCAACATAATTATTTTGATGGCACAAAATTATTTTCAGATCTGTATCCAACTAAGTTTTTAGGTACTTTAGCAAAACCGTTCTTTCCGTGTAATTTTTTCGAACGTCCGTTCGTTTTGTAAAAAAAAGTACAAGAAGAAAAGCTAGACTTATTTCTTGAAGCGATTTGTAGCGAAAATTTCTTGGAAGAAATTTAGAACGTATTTTTAATTCAGTAAGATAGTTGATCACGTTAAGCTAAAGTAATAAGAAATTATCAAGTTACGAATGTTTCGGACTGAAGTTTACTGGAAAGTGCGCGAGAGTTGCTCGGCGTGAAACAGATCTCTTCGATATAATGAAAAATTTCGGGATTCTTATGCAGACAAGTCAAATCCATTCACCGAGATTATCTTCACTCTGATTCCCCGTAGTCTTTTAATTTTTTACGTTAAGTAGGTCGGAAGCTGCTAGATCGACACTCATAGTTTAACGTTCGCCAAGAAAAATTCTCCGCATTATTTTGAGAGCAAGTGTGGATGTCTAAAGTGCTAATATAATCGAGTTAAAAATCGAAAAAGAATGTTCAGCGAGTTGAAATAACGATGAGAAAATAAAACGTAACCACGAAAGAGAGATATTGGGAGATGTTCTATCAGCATGTTCATCTCTAGATTAAAACAGATGCACAAAGAAAAATTGTGTAATTCAATTGTATTGCTAGGAAAAACAATCACTCTATTTACCTTTCTTCTTTTAAATAATGTTTACCTTTAGCAAGGAACATTTCCTATGTAATAGTCAATACATATTCATCATAAATTTGGAAAAAATCATGTAAAAAAATTTATTCTTTCAAAGAATGTTATAAAAATTTGATTGACGAAAATTCAGAATAATAACAAAGCGAACTTTTATTTTAACTTTCTTTCAATATTCTTGATTGAAATATTAAATTATTAGGATTCAGAATATATTTTGAATAAGTATTAATTTGATGCTTATGTTAGATTTGCTGACATATGAACTTAAGAAATATTTGAAACACTTAACATTTACTTAATTCACGTATGTATTTTTCTTTGAGTACCAAAAGACTTAATCGTGCTCACCTTGCCATCGGAATTATCAGCTTCCTTTAAAGTTTTCTCGGTGTCTCTCTTCGTGACCGATTTCTCGGATTCAGTCAGACTCGACATTACTGTTTCGTCTTTGATGTCCCGTTTCCTCGAGGACTCGTTCCTCTCTCTCTTGAAAAGATTATGATAAATATCCGCGAAGATCGACGACGGCACGGGCAACCGTTGCTGCGTCGGATTACCGAATTGCGTCGGCAGCGGCGGAAAGGGTGTCGTGAAAACGTCGAGATTCAAGGGCGGGAGCGGCTGCGGGGGCGACTCCGGCACCGGCGGTAATGCCGGATGACGAATGGTCAGACCGTTTTGTACGATCTGAATTGGTGCCCCCGGATTGATCTTCACCTGGAACGTCGCACGCATAAAACATTCATGCTCAATTGAGCGTGGCGAAAGAGAAATGGTATACATCAAAGGCAGGAGGGGTCTCGAGTGGAATGTACATACTCTAAGAGGCGTCGCGCCGAGGCGCATGAAATAATAATCGCGAGGACGCGGGACGTCGCGAGCGGGACGTTTCGATTTTTCGGATGCCCCTAAGACGACCTTTAAATGCCTCCGCGTTTACGCGGACGTGACGCTAATCAGGGAAAGGAAGGTAATTAGCTTGATGACAGGGAAGCACATACACGCGGGAGCGCGCGCTTTCTCTCTCTCTCTCTCTCTCTCTCTCTCTCTCTCTCGAGTAACAAAATGAGAAAACGTGATTGTACTTGTGTATTGATCTGGCCGCCGGTGAGGAAGGGATGCAGCGGCAAAGGAGGTCCGGTTACGGGCGTTCGCGTGGTGGTCCTCGGCGTGTTATTACTGGTGTCGTGTTCGTAATGATGGCCGTGATGGTGCTTGTGATCTTTGTGTGCCTTGCCCGCGGTCAAGGCGACATTGTAGAGCTGTACCATGGTCAGTTCTCCTAGGTAGCCACCGGAACCTGAAAGAGGGAGAATAGACATTAGTTAGCAGACGCGTGTGTCACGATGATAAATCACGATGCCTTTGCTTAATTCAATGCGCGATATTTAATCCGCTATTCTGGAGATAACAACTCTTAAGAAAAATTAGTATCGAATCAATAATTATTCTCATAAATAAGCAAAAATATAAAATCTTCAAAGAATTTGATAATCTTAAGGAGAATCTTTATTAGAATCGTAATTTTATATTGTTTCGTCAAGAGGAAAGTATATTTACCTTTATCCAATAATAATTTTCATGAGAGTTGAGAGGAAAAAAATATCGAATAGAAAATAATAACGTCTTGAAACCAAGAATTAGAATTCTTAATTACTAATTATTATCAAAACAATTACATCGTGTACTCTTTACGTGATTATTATAATACTGAAAAATAAAAATATTATATAATGTTTTGCTAAAATTTAAGATTATCAAACTTTTTAAAGAAGATTTTGTTGCTTATATAGAGTGAAGCATTTAAAGTATTACAAACTATTATCCCTAAAACTATATATCATAGCAAAAAATGTTCCAGAAGTATAAATTGAAAGAAAACAAATAATAGTAAAATTATTTTTTAGAAAAAATTGATTTTTTTAAGTCATAAGGAAACATTACCCGAGTACACATATATCATTTTATCCCATGTTTAGTGTAGTAATTAACAAGAATAAAATGAATGAGAAAAAAGCCATTCAATTGATATTTCCGAACGTAGCCGTAATAGTTATTGCCATGCTCAGAGAATTATTTTACAAAATTTGTAAATGCTCTATGAAACATTGATTATTGATTTAATATATTAATTTTTTTCATTTCTAAGTTCTCAATATAAAATATCCATACCTTGTGGCGCGCCTTCGCCCTCCAAGAAACCGCCACCCAGTTGTCGTTGCTCCTGCCCCGAAATGGCGATTCCGCCGCCTTTGATAACGTGCCCGACTAGCTGAAATAAGCACGACAATATAAATTCTCTCGCATGTTCGTTAACGGAATATATCTAATAATGTATCTCTATAATCGCTCTTTAATCGACAAACTAATGTAAGCGACACGTGAAATTAGTCTGCTGAAAGTGCAGTCTGGCCCAATGTCGGCTTAATCGATCGCTTAAAAGGAAACTTGAAAAAAAAAAAAAACAGTGGTATAAGCCACACTGGCGCAAATAAAATGAAAGCTCCCGGATTGTGTGTCTCTTGTGCGCGATATGACGCAGTGGATAGATTGCACGTCCCGCAGTCGAGTGGCGTTATATGGAAATTTAAATTGGTTTCTGTCCTTTTTTATTTGAAAGTAACCTTGGTATCCGCGGATGAGAATATCGCGATATGGAATTCTATACCTTTCCATTTCCCGTTTATTCTATTTCGTCGCCATTCTTTCCTGCGCTTCGTTTCTGCCCAACGCAATCTAAATACGGAAAGCCGCCGCGTCTTGACGCGTTTGTCATACGTTCTAAAATGAATGGCGAATGCGTCTCCTACTTAATTGCGAATCATGCATTTCGAATCGACGACAATTGCAATTACAATTGCAATAATTGCGTGATAATTTTACAGGGTTGGAAAGTAACTCGTTATTTGTAACAAAGTTGCAGATAGAGTTATTAAGTATACTTTTTTTCAGTAACTGTAACTCTCTTAACTTTATTCCTTTCTTTCTCTATCTGTACCTGTAATTTACTTACTTTTTTTGTAACTAGTAACTAATTAGTAATAACTTTTTTATATTTCAAATCTATTTGTCAATGTATAGTTTGTTCTCAGCAAAGTGATAAATCACTTCGAAAATAGTTATCATATAAACATTAAAGTTTAAACTTTGTTCTTGAAAACAAGCCTTCAATCTTTGGTTTATGATAATTATATCACGAAATTTAAATTTGAAGAATTTTTTAACTAAAAAATATTGATCCCATAATTTTGATAATATATTCCAAGTATAAATATTAATTTATTATAAATATAAATATAAAATTAATAATTATA
>QKQZ01055894.1:0-18165 GCA_003595255.1 Solenopsis fugax | reverse complement strand
CATATTTATTTAATCTAATTTACTACTTTATATAAAATATTTTTATATAAAATATTTTTATATAATAATTATTTTATTAATAACTATTCTCAAATATATTTAAATTTTATTCCTTTAATTTTTTATATTTAATATGGTTGGACTTCCTCCTTTCTCCTTCTTTAATCAAATTGTGTTCAACGAAATTAAGAGTCCCTTAAAAAAAATGGCGCTTCCATGCTTAATTTGCTTAATATGTTACGCTACCCCTAGGTCCTAATCTCACTTATTATTCAATTATATTAGAAAATACATTTGACTTGGAAGGCCTCAGGCGAATGCCTCATGTACCAGTCATACACCTCATTTCACTATATGTGCAATGTGCGCAGTTACGTTTTACTAAACAGCACTTCAATGTTAATCACCCTGGAAAACTCATTTACATAACATCGGTCCAAAATACACGGAGCTGTTTATCAAACCGTAATTAGACCATTATACCATGGTGAAACTACGTCGATACACGCGTCATCGCCCGCGGGATACCCTTTACTAGCGTTTTGCCAACTTTGCAAACTGCCAATTTTAATTACTTACATGATTCCGCGCCGCTGCTTTACATTTATCACGTCGATCGTGTAATCGATATCGCACCGACGTGCGCCGAATATAAATGGTCGGGGAAGGTGGTGCGGCGAAGTCAAACTTTGCTGACACGACCTCATCCCTATCCAGAACGTCCGAAAGTATTTCTCGAGCTATGCCAGAGAGAGCGGAGTTGCACGCCGCGCTTTTCTCCGCGAACATACCGGGGCGAGAGAGTTCCTTACTTTTCCGATAATTTTCGCGAATTATTCAAGCACCATCGCGCATCCGCTAACCATGAACAACGCCCGATTTAATGCGCAACGGGGAATATTTTTTTTTCTCGCTAATTACCCTCAGCGCGAGCATAGGTCTTCAACTAATTGGATTTAATACAACGCAATGTCTATTTTTTTATCCCAAGATCGAGCATGGTCGTATTCAAAACAAATGAGTCATAACGTTCGATCTCCGTTTTCCGTTGTTAATTTTGTAGAAGAATGAATTGTATCGCACAAATATACATGTAATCGCGCGTCGGAGAGATTTTAATCCTTTGGTATTACAGTAAATAAATTTCGTCTATCGTGTAAGTATTTTATGGATACTTTATGGATGACCAGAAAAAGAATATAGAGGAAAATTGCTGAATGTGTATCGGTCTCCTAAAGCGTAACTATTCAATATTTAACATTTTTACTTCGTATAAACAACATCTTGTGCTAAAAATAAAAAGTAAAGAAATAAGTAATATAGACAAAGATTTTACAAGTTTTATTTTGTTTTGTGCATGCCATCAGCATTTTAGAAAATCAGATGATGTAAATTTTTCATCAACTTATATAGGTCATAATAAAGTAATTATGCAATTTTATTTTGAAATGTTACATTTTCATAAAAAAAGGCTCGTAGAATTTTTTATATTCATTGTAGGCATACATATTTACAATAATTATAAAAATTAAATCGATACTTTTATAAACTCTATCAAGTTTCCTAATTTGTACCATCACAAATTTTATTATAAAGAAATGACTTTTAATGTAAGATTGATAAGTGATAATAATAAAACCAATAATTGCTACAAAAAATATGTAAGTTACAAAAATAAATTTAAGCTAGTTTTAATTCGGTGTTCTTATCTTTTCATTATTGTAATTTATTAATTATTGAATATTTGATCGCTTTTTCGATAAATAATTATATTGTATATAATAAAATAAATACTAGTTAATAATTCCTTAATTACTTTAATTAATAAATTCGATATTTTCAAAGACGATATGATTTAAAAAACCACAGATACACTTTAGGCAACCGGTCTTCTAAATCACACCTTTCGCAGCATCTTACAGAAAAGTTTATAACAAATTAATTTGTTATTAATGAAAGGTTTAACATGTAATAATAGATAACTGAAACGTCGAACTACAATTTCGAACTTCGATTTAAATCCAAAAAACACCAAATGCAAAATATTTTAAAAAAAATAGCTTAAGGGTATATAGGTCTCATATTTCAAAATATTACCAAAAATATAACAATTTCAATAAATATTCTAATATTTTTTAAATATCTGTGTAAAATTTGAGCACAATTCACTTATTGGTTTACAGTTTATTTAATTTTTTGTTTACTATTAATTTTTATGTAAAATTGCGCCTTGTGATATTTATATAATACTTCATATTATATTATTTACGTAACTATTGTAATATTATATTTATACCAATATTATATTATTTATATGCAAATATAATAATAATTTATGTATTTACATACTAACACTATATTATATTATACTTATTTGCAAATTTGATGCCATGCATTACGAATTAAATCAAAATTTTTACATACACTAATAAAACTCTAATAAATATTCGTGTAAAAATTCATTTAGATCCACTTACTCGTATAAAAGTTTATTTATTTAAAACTGTAGCAAAATATAGTAATTTTAGTTGTAAAAACCATTATAAATTAAAAATTTTATTATTTTCTCTTTGAAGCGCGCGCTAGTTTCAGAACCAAAATTCGGGCATTCACAACCAAAATTTTTTTTGTTGATTAGGACAGAAAAGAATAAACGTAGAGAAGCCTTCAGTTTTTAAACTTCGATAACTTTTAGCTCATATTATATAACGAAAACATCCTTAAGTGTTACGCATTTGAAAACTTTTCCCTAATCGCGTCAGAGATTTTAATCGTTAAAGTGTTATTACAATAAATAAATTCAATCTATCGCGCGAATATTTTACGAATATCTTACAGATGACTAGAAAAAGAATATACTTACTTTCTTCTTTATCATTTCCCTCTATATCATGCACGATTAATTCTTCCAACAATTTTCCACGTTTAACAGTCTCTTTCTATTTATTACGATAAAATGTGTCGAAACCAGTGTTAGTGACACCCTCCAGCAATATATTATAATTACTGCATCGTTTGCCCATTAGCAGTAGCCTATTATCCGAGCGTTAACGCGCGATATAAAAATGTATGAGCGCACGATGTCCGCATTCTTGATTTTTCTTAAACGCAGCGAGAGCGCGCGAACGAAAACACGGCCGTATATGTTGGCCGTCGTTTATATCCTGTCGCTGTTTTATGTCATCTAATTTTCACCGGACGGCTTAGGTAAATTTATTCGTCCATTTATTACGGCCTTGAAGCTTTCGTAAACAGCTGCGTTATCAGCCGGTGTTCGACGAGACTTATTTTTCCAGTTTACACCGAAGAACCGGGAACTACGCGAGCGCGCGCGCACCATATGCTACGACAACAAAAAGAAACGTATCTGTATTATTCCACGTGACTCTTTTTTTTTTCCCTACGAGTTCGTTAAGTGGTGCGTGTATATGCGCACGAAAACGCGGTGACACGTTTTCCTCCGCTATGCTGTTTCCGTTTCCATTTATCGCGGCGCTTCCGCTGTTCGCTGAACACCAACATCATTTGCTATTTGCTCGCTCTATTTATTCTGTTAATTATATTTGCTTATGCTCTCGGTACACCGCCGTCGTGCTCTCGAGCGTCAATTGCGCTTTTACATTTTTTTTCCCCCCCTCTTTACTCTTATTTAAATTTTTTTCTCTTTTTTTTTGCTTTTTTTGTTTGTTCGTTCCTCCCTGTTCTCTCATATCGCTCGCAATTTGGTATTCCGCGCGGTTTGCGATTTCACCTGATATTGCGCCTTCGCGATTGCACGCGGGAAGCCCACTGGCACGGCGGCCGATTGGCTCTGTCAAACTTTCGCCGGTCCACTTGAGTCGGCGGGCAGTAAATTTTCGATTCGCGCGACTTTCTTTCGGTGTTTCCGCTGATTTGCCGGGGCGCGCGTGCGTGCGAGAAATAACGCGCTTCACTCACACCGCCTCGCGGCGCCGTTTTTCATTTCAGTTTTATTGCGCCGCGCTATTTCGCACGCGCGAAAACTTTACATTACATCGCTTATTTAACTCGCTTGCCGAACTTTTGCAATCCCGCGGTACAGTCAACTCGCCGTTACTCGCGGGTAACTCTTCCTCGTTTCCCCGCTGTTTCATTAAAATTAAACGTGCGTATGCACGTAACAAAAAACCGCGCATCTTCCCAGGGTATTTAATTATTCGCGTTCAATCGTATTCTCTTGTATTCATTGCCTCAACCCTGCTATTCTGTTTGGGTTCTGTTTGACCCAGAATGCATTTCATTTTCTTGCTGATATTTTATTTAAAAACTTTATTTCTCGTGATTCCGTTTGTTTGTAAGATCTCTTTTCTATAATTTTTTTTTATTTTTTAGAACTTTTTGATCGTTGATCAAACGATATGGTAGTATAAGAAATTCGAACAGAGCAGCAGAGTTATATATTATCCGCTTAGAAAAAGTATATTCTTAACTTTTACAATACAACGTGAAAAACGGCACGTTATCTCCACAAAAGTAGCCAGGTAACTCGCGTCCGACCACTTTTTCACCTACTTAAAGTAGTCCAAAAAATCTCTAAAAATTCATAAACACACTTTAAAGTTTCTAGAACAAATGTATGTACTTTATTTTGGAAAAAAAATGAAAAGTAATGTAATTTGAATACCGAAAATTAATCACAAATTGAGAGAGTTATCTCATTCAAAATATTGTAACTTTTTACAATAAATGTATATAAGAAAATAATTATAGGGTCTTTTAGTTTAAATATGAAACTTTGAAAGAAAATACAAAAACTCCAAATCCTTCAAAAAGTAGAGAAGATGGGGTTATAGGTAATCCAATCACTCATATTATCTCCGTTATTAGATAACAAATTTTAATAATTACATTGAATTACATATTGAATCATTTATTTAATAGCCTGACGTAGTGGCGCTAATATGTCAATACACAACAGTCGACATTTGTTATAAGGCATTTTTATTTTCGAGCATTTTGAAACATTTTTAAAGAGTATTTTAACATTTAATTACACATACTTTCTCATTCTTTTTAAACTTAAACGTATTATCACACGAATGTATGTATACTCGAATGTTTTTTTTTATTATTAAACTTTTTATTAGACTGTACATATTTTGAATTATGCAAAGTTAAGCAATAACAATGAGATTTTGTTAATGTGGATCTTTATGCGTCTCAACAATCTAATGCGACCTTTTTTTTAAGTTTTTATATCGAAATAGTTATTTAATAAATTGATTGTAATTTTATTGCCAATATCTCTCTATAGTTTACATTACATGTATTATATTATAAATTTTTATTCCTCCAATCTATATGCAGAATGCTTTTGTGTATGTACATACATTTGCATACGTTTTGCAATATTTTCTCTTTATTTTGAATAAATGTATAATTTTTTAACGAAACACTATGTTTTTTATTAAGCAATTTTTTTATAAACCAATTTTTTAAATTTATTTTTGTGATAGACCATATTAACATCCCTGTTCCTCTTCAACCATTGTGTTACTACATTTTTATAAATAATATTTAATATATAAATGTCATAAATTGAGTCTAGAATCTATTGAGGAATAATTGGATGAATAAAATCGTTTATTAATAAGATTATTGTGTAAAATGTAATTGGATGGTCATAATACCACCTTCTCCTCAATAATTATTTGGGCACATAAAAATGAGTGATTTTCAATAAGAAGCAAACAAGAAAACTCGAGTATCAAAAAAATAAACTTTTTTTTATATTCTGATGCAAAAATAATGTCTTTTAAATAAAAAGCTCTACGTTATCTTGTTCGCATTGAAATTCGACGCATTTCTATTCGACAAATCCAGTTTTTTTTTTAAATAAGTGATTTTCTTTTAAAAAAATATTTTTTTAACAAAAAAACACATTCAGACATATATACATATATACTAATTTAATATCTAAACGGAATACTTAAATAATTTTTACAAAATTTTTACTTTTTCATAAAAAAAAACAACATTGCCTACATTCCTGAGTCACTGGTCAGACACAAAAATGAACTCGGTGCTATTTGTAGAGAAATTGATGTGATTTCGGTCGCCCTACCGCAAAGAAATCCCTCGCTACGACTTTTTAAGAGAGAACAAGAAATGGGGGATTCTTCGAGATTTCGAGAAACTACGATGAACAAAAATCAATCGGGCACGAGTTACCCAGGTTTGTGTCGAAAGAATTAAAATAATCGTGAAAAATACTTTTCTGTCCGTTGACGTATTTATCAGATTATTTCGAGTATAATAATTTAAGCTTCTTAAATCTCAAAGTTTGAGCTTTGAGCGCGCTCTCGATACTCTCAACCAGCTTGTATTCAATTTTTTGTGAAGATAATATCTTCAAAGCGCACACACGTTGAAAATACAAATCTAATTTTAACAAGCTGAACTTTCCGCTTCTTGTTGGATGGATGTGTCTGCGATTTAGCGAATTAAATGCAACATCGCGGTAGGGATCCCGAGAGTAACTGACCAGACAGAGACGTGAGCGATCGATAAGCGTTATGTGCACTGACCGGCACGGCATTTTCAATTATCTGCGAATTCAGAGCGAATTTCGAGCTCCGTGCCGCGCGCTCTGTTCTCGTTTGCTCCTTTTCCACTCTTCGTCGATGCGCCGTATTCGATCGTTTTTTCCTCCTCTTTTTCCCGTCCCTCCTGCCTCACCCGTCTCCCTTCACCCTTCGCGCTTCGCGCACCTCTCAAGAAACGTCGCGCTATCGGCTTTCGGCACATTCGGCGTTACAAAAGCGCACGCGAGACGCGACGCGACGCGACGGCAACTCGTGCCCTTTGTTCGTTGTCGCTCGTGCCGATTGCACCAGTTGCACGACTGCAACGATACCGTACGCACGCTCAATGACGCGCGCCGGACAAAAAGCGACTAACGCGGTCCTTCCCTCTGTTCGCCAGTCGACGTCGGAATTTTTTGGCTCTTTCACCGTAGTTTGTATCGCTCCGCTTCCTCCTCGCTGACGACACAGAGATAGACGCTCAAAAGGGATTCGATTTGATTTCCGAGAGTCACGCCGGAAAACACTCTCGTGCAATTTGACGCTTAAATGTCCATACTCGTTTTCCCATTTGCCTTTTAAACCTTTTTAAGCTTCCGTGCAGTGATATTCTTTCTTTCTTTTTCAATTTTTTTCTAATGTCCCTTAATCCTCAAACTGTAACGCTCGAAAAAATCACACTATTGGTAAACAGCGGTATGATCAGACCGCTATCATGCTTCCGCTAATTTTATAAGTTTCTTATAATTAAAAATGTATGTTTTCAATTATTCTGAATATTTTTAAATAGAGAGGGCGGAGGGAGATGTTTTAATATGAGGATCAGCAAAAAAAATCTCATAAACGAGATGTCTCCAAAGTCTGTAAAATTTTACCCGCTACACTGAGAGAAACATTTAGTGAGATAGACCAAATGTTTAGTTAAATAGTGATCAAATGAGTTTTATAGTTGTAATTACTAAATATATAATTATTTTGACCAAACAATTTGTAACCTTAACCAAATAATTGTTTTCATACAATTTATCACCAAATGCTTCGTTAAATGTAACTAAATTATTGGTACCAGTAACTACAAAATTCATTTGATCAATATTTAACTAAACGTTTGGTAATTATTTCTCTCAGTGCATGTTTCGGAAACGGTTCAAAATTACGAGAAACCGCGAAATACATATTTAATCATTTCAAGAGGCTTGTTTCTAAGAGGGTTGTAAAAATTGCTCTTCCGAGACTCAACTCAAATATTTCAAATGGAACCCTCCATAATATATCATTTGAAAGAACATAAAATAGAAAATTTTTATTACAAAAAGCGAAAGTTGATTCGTTCGGAAGTTATTAGGGTCTAAGTTCGAAAAAGGTCAATTTTCAAAAAATCGTTACTCCCATTAGAAAATTTTTAAAATTTTGAAAAATTCTTACAAAGTTAAACTATAAAATATAACATCGCATCACTAAAAAAGAGTTAAAATGTGTAAATAAGATGTAGATGAAGAAATACATACATGCCCAATACTGCAAGAAAGTAAACAGTAAATCTCGGTCTGTGAGATTGCTACAAATTTTCAACCGTTTCATATTTCACGTTCCTAGCGAATGATAATGGGACTAATGTTTGATGAGAACAGATGGCATACGAAGGTATTATGAGTTTAAAACGACTCTTATGGATGTCAAGGAAGTTATTGACAAGTAAACTTTCAATAGCGGTCTGTAAAACCGGCATTAGAATTCAAGGATTAATAAAAATTTTAACGTTAATATCGAGATAAATAGGAAGAATAATTGTTTTAAAATTTTCAGTTCACGCCGTAACGATCAATAATGTTGTACAAGCGAAATCTCAATCTTCACGTGCTGTAAGCTTCATGAACCGTTTATCCGCGCTGCACCTGTTTCAAGTGGAAGCACTGTTTTTCCAGTCAGTTTATAAACTTGTCGCTTGATAAATCTAAGGTTACGACGGCGTAATTCTGTTGCGAGGCGGCACTAAAAGTTTCACGGCGCTCGAATGGCCACTTTATTTGTTTCCTGTGCCTTATCTTCGTTACAGCCGGTAGATATTCTGCGCTAAACTTCGGACCGGATCCCCAAATAAAGCATAAAACAAAATCTACAAAACGATGCCGCGGGGTGCGGTGCGAGGATTGCGATAAAAATATTTCCATCGGAGGGATAAAAGTCCCGCGAAAATGGCCCCTCCAGTCGGCTTTGGGGCGGCAGGCAGGCAGGAAGGCAGGGTGAAGAGAAAAAAAGGAGCTGCGCAACTACAGACTGGCCTTACGTGGTACGACTAACTGTGACTTTATCCCTCTACTTATCCCCCGCTCAACTTCGTAGCCCTCGGCCATCTTTCAATCCTCGGCCCTCGCCAATCCACAGTTCTGCCGAGGCTTTCGACGGCCGGGGGTGATTTTTCTCTCCCGATTTCGAGAAAATTTACGAGCCACCGCGCTCGGATGGTCTCGCCGATAGTCTCGGGGGTCGGGTTCTCCACGTGAGAAAAATCGTCCCGTATGTTTATCTTAAACCGTACACCCGTGGCGCGTTATTAGTTACACCCTTAATATCCATAATCCCGATATATCGCGACGCCACGTCGGGACGCGGATTGTTTCGAATGTGTCGCCCAAGAGTTTATGACGGGACGCGCGAAACACGCAGTCGTAAACACAGTTTATAAGACGTTCCGCAGTCTGGGGTATTCTTATGCCCTACACTGCGATTCGCGCGACGGACAAATGGGAGAGATTTAGTTCTACGCGGACGTATATATATATATATATACACAGATTTTCTTTTCTGCATATTGAATAATTCTCTCCCGGTTAGAAACACAAAACATTAACTAAATCGACACATAATGAATATTAATTAATGCATGACATTCGAAAATAGTCGCATGTGTAGCGAACAGAATATTATTACTTGAAAATCGAAATAATTTCATATCCACTGTAATTTAATTGATCGTCATTGATTTGCATTTAAGTTTTCAAAGATAAATATTACTTTGTGTACGGTAATATGTGCATTTATTAATGAAAGCCCTGCGTGATTTAGTTATACGGATTATTCTTAAGCTCATGCCGTCTAATTAAATAATTCATTAGCAAAATAAATCGATGGCAATAAGAGTGCAAAAATGTCAGTCATCATGATTGAATACATTTATATGACTGCCTTCATCACAAGAAGATTTATTAGAAAATTGGATCGTTTAGCTTTAAATCCAGTTATTTATTGAAATTGCCTTGAAATGCATTTAATGCGTACACTAGCAGTGAAGATACGATCGGATGATGCAATTGTAAAGCGCTGATATGGGATTACAGTTCCTTCCTCGACCCTTTATCCTCTTTGCAGACATATTTTATCAAACTTTGTACTTTGTGAAATACGCAAACCATAGTTGCTTCAATGAATTGTCTGAAATCACGCTGCTATTCTAATTTATTTCTGCTCCGAAAGCCCCTGGCGTTTTATGGAATTCTTCTACCCTCAATTTTTATCATCGATTTAAATAAAACTGTCTTTTCCCTGACGTTACATTCAACACATAAAAAAAGATCAATTCGTTAAACTTGAGGATCGTAATATTTTAATCAAAGCATAAATTTCATGCTCGTAGAATTCAAATACAGAATGAACGGATAGAAAAAGCACCTTTGTTCGAAGACAGAAAGAAGGATCCGATGAAATTAACTTAAAATATAAAAGTGGGGAAAAAAAGAAATTGGATCCGTAACAATCTGGTTCCGCGCAGTAACGATACGTAGATACGTGCTCGTAAAAAAGTCAGTAAAACGCAAGCCGTGTAATTATACCGAAACTCTCAGTAGTCACAGTCGACGTGCAAGCCGACGCGTGCTCGCGATCGATCTAAACGACCCAACTCGAGATCGTTTCCTCTTCCCCTGTTTTTCCTTACACATATCTTATGAGCGTCATCGGATAAAATGCGAATAGTAATGCCTTTGCAAATTACAAATATGAATTTTTATATACATTATCGTATTCGTAAAAGAACTAAGANTATATATATATATATATTAATTGCATATTTATATATTATATTATTTATCATTTGCTATCATTTTATATATGTATATATAAAATTAAATTCCTCTATTATATACAAGATCTAATAATTAGTGATAACGCTTGTGAATAGGCAAAGCAGATTAAACTGAACAAAAAGGAGTCTTGTACCATTTTACAATTTTCGCAAGTTAACAAGACATTAATTTAATGAAGATTTGTGAATCAGCGTGTGTCCGCAAGATGCGGCGACAGCAGTGAGGAACAATGGGAGGAGCGCTTTATAAATAACAATGGCTGAAAAAAAGAATTTGGTACAACGGAAAAATTGTATTCACGGAAAAAGAGGACTATATACTTTACACAAGCTCTTCTAACATATATATTCTCAATTTCAATGAGTAAGGATATATTCTTCTTTTTAGAATATATCTTTGCAACTAAAATATTGTTATATATTGTTTCTAACAAACTTCTGGGCAATGACAGTTTATGCGGACCATGTTTTATTTGACGTTTGCAACAATTATATTGTCATAATTCAACATGTAAAAAGTATAATATTACTGCAGACAATATTTTTTTAATGTTATTTTTACAAAGTACACATTAATTAGCAACTTATTAATAATGAATCAATATTCACATATACTATATATACAAGCTATTATGTTTGTTATTAATAAATTACTAATTAATGCTTACAATTTAGAAAAAAGATTTTAAAAAATATCCCTTGTACGAATACTGTTTATACTTATTATAACTGATGCAGTAATGATAATCGAAACTTTAAACATCGTAATATTTAAATAATAGATGAGAATAATAAAAAGTGTCTCGAAGAACTGATATAATCATCTCAAACAAAATGCATGTTTTAAATATCAGTACTTATTTATTTATTATCAGTACTATTTATTATCAGTACTGTTATTATTTATTTTATTGTTTGTTTTTAACTTTCACAATCGACGGAAAACGATATGTTTATACAAAATTCAATATTTAAAAATAACATTTTCTTTCATATTTATGGAAAATCAGTTTTAGAGTAAAATCAATACAAAAATTTCTTATTCCTTATAAAAATAAGTAGAATAAATTATAAAAATTAAGAATATCTGCTATTAATCTATCTTTTGGAAGAATTTCCTCTGAAGTTAAAAAATCTTATTAGTATATTTTAGAAGAGAATACTTTAAAAATAAAAGAAAATTTTTTATGCTAAGAATACAATTTTTTTCAGTGTAATAATCAAACTTACATGATAGTTACTAAGCTTTAGTAAAATATTATAGTTTCAGTCGAATATTCAGTTAATACATATAACCAAATATTTAATAATACTTAGTAACCGTTTGATTACTATTATTACGTTTGGTTACAGTTAATATAATTACTAAATATTATTATACATTTGGTTGTATTAATCATACATTTAATTAAAATTATTTCACTAAAGCTTGATTGCTATAAATTCTGTTCTTCAGAATATACACAAATGATGGCATATTGTTATTTACACAGACTCGCCAAGAAACCATAAACGCTGACCAAATCGCACGGGCATATGCTTATTCGCAGATCCTTAGATTAATTTCCCGTTAACTATTATGAAAATCTTAAAATACAATAGTACAAGACTTTTTTCTATTCAGTTTAGCTCTCTCTACCTATCTACAAGTGTTGTGTCAATAATTATCAAACCCCCTGTATATTTATCTTTCCTTGTCGCAAAACGTTTTTATAATGAAGGAATTTAATATTTCGTTATCGCATATATGCTTAACTCCCTTCAAATGGATAAAATAATATTGTTCGATTCCATTGGATTTCTGGAATCCGGCGTGCAGCATTTATATTTCGTCTCGTCCCGCTCAATTTCTCGTGCGATTTCCCGAGGGAGAGCGAGAGCGCCGAAAAAGGAAGCCGATGGGCAACATAAAGTCCTGTTGGGCAAGCAAAATGGAAATTCTCCTCTGCAGAAAATGGCCGATCGCGTAAAACTCAATCCGACTACCACGCCTTCTTTATCCCCCGAAGTTTTCATCGAGCTAACGATAGCGCAGAGGGGTGCACACGAGATGGAGGAGCGGGTCAGTCGAGGTGTAGTCGGGGTTATTTGTGGATACCGGGAAATTTTTCTAAGAAACATGCGGGGGCTTACCTGGGAAGGGAGAGAGGGAGGGAGAAGGGTAGAGCAGTTTATCTTGGAGGGAAATTTGTCCGACGAACATCCCCAGAGACCCGACACCGCGCGCTCTATCGGCTGTATTCCCATGAAACCGGAAGCCACTCTGGGTAAAAGCGCAATCGTGTGTGTTGCAAGATTGGTGGGTGTACGTGGGCACGCGAGATTGTGTGTATACGCGTGTCGTGCTTAAGTTTTTCCTTTACGATGGTGTGCGCACCACTCATGACTGCGTGTACATACACGTTGGCTTGCGTATACACGCTGAGTAGAGAGGGAGGATAAAACGGGAGGAATGTATGTGTGTGTGTGATAACATTGGCCAAGTTGTTAGGAAGCCCTACCAGCACTTCGTACAATATAGCGTCTTTCACTTATCCTCGCGAAAAATCTCTCGTCACGGCGAAAAACTTTAGAGGCAACTGTCGTTTCCGTGGCAACGTACGTGTACCGCCTCGCCGATGGAAAACACAACGCTGGGGACGACTGGCGTCGGCGTCGCGTCGCGTCGCTGAGAACTGGAGAGACCCCGATAAGAAGGAAAGACATCGGAATTGAGGTCTAACCGATGTGATTGCCGTAATCGCTTTATTGCTGCGATTGGCTCGTCAATAAATTACATCAAGAAACTATATATCATAGCTGCTCCGCTTGTCAAACTGTCGGCATGATTTAATGACGTATGAGATTCTTTTTTAACGAATCGTTTCACTGTGTACAACTTATTGTGCAGAAAGCAGGCCGTTACATTAACTTCGTTTCGGATCGATGGCGTCGTATTGTCTGGCGAATTGGTCAAGCGCTGACTCGTGGTTTTCTAATAAGGGAACAATGTGAAAAGTGATCGGCACTTGGGAATAATGTTCGGCGTTTGATATTTAGCACGTACCTAGAAAAGGTCTGGTGTCGGGATCGATGAAGATTCTATTTCTTCTTTGCCAGCAAGAAGGAAAGATTACAAGGAAAAGTCTTTCACGACTGTCACATCTTTTTCCGACTATGGGTGTTCCAACATATTTGCCGATTTTTCCTCGGCGAAAATTTCATAAGAAGCTGCCATTTATCACACGATTCGAAATTTTTACATCAGCCGTATTTGTAGGTGCGTTACATAGGGAAATAATAGTAAATGGGTCTGCAATTGTAGATGTTTAGTTCTTTTTAATTTCTCACTTCTATAATATTATAAAAATTTCCTAGAAAATTGTTTTAGCACATATTTCAAAATTTTTACATCAGGCGTTTTTATAGATACATTAGATTATATAGAAAATAAAACAAAATGATTCTGTAATTGTAAATATATAATCCTTCTTGATTTCTAATTAAGCAGTATTATAAAAACGTGCAAAAAGAAATTATTCTGCCAAAATACGTATATGAAATACGTTTCATGCATTCGTGTCGTAAATAATAACAACAAACTGATATGTATTGTGTTAGAAGAGACTCTGATGTAATCGTCGATGTCAGTCGATATGTTGCGTTGGGAAAATTCTGGCTGAAGCGCAAACATGAGTTGTGTAAATATTTCACGGACGATTTTATTGCAAGAGAGAAATTTTGTTGCTACACCGGTAATGCTGCGTCGAATTCCTGACTGTCGATTCGTGGATGTACCCAGCGGGAAACGCATTAAAGTCCAAATCCTATTTCGCCATCCAGACGAAGCAAACCCCGGGACGATAAGACGTGGTAACGACGAGGCGACGATAGTTCCCCGCGAAAATACATGAAAATCAATATGAACCGACGCTCCGCGAAATGGAACCTGTATAATGGATCATCGTATCTTATCGGAATAGTCCTTTCAAACGATTTCCAAAATCGTTTTCCGATTTTATGAGCTATGATGTTATAATCCGGGCACGAGTTACCTTTTAAGCATTATTATATTAACAGACATTTAAACACGCATTTATTATTTTCGTCTATAATTCCAATTTTCAAATTATTATACTTTTTAATTAAAATCGCATATCCATATTTAAAATAAATGTTTAAAAATTGCTTAAAGTATTAATAATTTATTAATTGATAACGAATGATCCAATACCAATTAGATTTTAAATCTTTTAGTTTAAATTATTCTTTGCGTCAATTTAACATTTATTGATACGGACCGAATGGTCGTAGTCACAAATGTATTAAGAAACGCTGCCTGGCACTTAAATGCTTCAAGAGACGTACAAACTTTGTTATTAGCGACACCAGCTGTAGAGAGATTATCGCAAACTTAATCGCTACTTCGAGGCGAAGTTATCGCATCGTTTATCTTCCTATTCCATTTTTCTCGAAGCTCGTTAAAGCAGATTTGGAAGATGTCTATTTTCCAGTAACAAAAGCCACGCGGATGGGGCACCCGGTGAAAAAAGATTAAAAATTAAAAGTTTCGATTTGTTCGTCTAACTTGACGATAATCCTTCCTCAGTGATTCCAGAATCCAATGGGAGAGAGAGAAAGGGGAGGGAGGTGGGGGAGGGGAAGGATGGAAGATAAGAGCGAAATAAATCAAGCTCCTCGTCTTGAAGATGTCCGCGGGACCCGAAGGAAGGATAACGAGGTGGAAGGATCGTTCTTCGAACAAGAACTCCGTCCCGTTCCCAACTCGTTATCCATCTCCACGCCGCACCATTTTAATTCTCACTTTTTCTCCGGACTTCGATTCCGCTTTTCTTTCGCTCTCGTTACTTTCAGCCCCGTGCCCGTAGATAGGCCAAGCCGGTCGATCCGGAGAATGAGGATTAGTCGTTACGATGGCGAATCGCGAGGTGGACTAATTAATGAATGATAGGATCCGATCGACAGCTAATGCTATATCACGCCGTTTCTATTGCACGAAACTCAATCTTCCCGGAAAAAGAGATCCCCGTGCCTCAACCCTCGCCAGAATCGGATCTCGAAGTAACGTGGAGAGAGATTAGATTAATCGTGACCGAAACTCGAGTCTCTTTCGTGAACTGATTCGGCCACGAAAATCAGAGAATGCTAAACAGCAGTGAATTAAAAGCGGAATCCACGGTACGACGATTCTGTTTGATCATGAACTGGCTTTCTCATCGGAATATTTTTACACGGATACGCCAATTTTGTCCATTTATTGGTAAATACATAGTAAAAATATCGAGAATATATATGAAAAATACATATTCAATGACTGTCGTTGAAACAAGTTCCATACACTTCGAAATCAATTAAAATGGTGCGAACATAATTTGTACCTGAAAGCTACTCTATCAATTGCGTACGTATATTACGGTGTCAGTAGTTCAATATTTGAAAATAAATTAATGAATTTCTGTAGCGCATAAATTTTTAACGTACGTCGTATTATTTCGAATCACCATAATAAAGAACTTATTCCATCATTTCATAAATTCTTGCGCCTTATTACAATTGATAAATCGTAAATGTTCAGTATTATCAGGAAGCTATTCCCATTATTACATTAATATTAAAATAAACAATAATTAATACATATAAGACTACGAAGTGTATAACAATTAAAATCACGAAGTGGCCAACAACGGTCAAAGCAGATCTTAGTTAAATGCAATCTAATTCAATGTATACTTAAAAATCCGAGTCAAATTCAATAATCAAGCTTTATTTTCTAGGATTCGAGTGAAACTCATAAGAAATAATATTTCATACATTGTATTTGCAAATGTATTGATCCCGACTAATTAGTTTCAAATTTTACAAAGTTAATATTAAAATAATATTTCCATTCTTTTTCGCTATAAATATATCTTGGGCAAGGCAACATTTATTTTATTCAACAAACTTTACGTAGCATGTATTACCACCACATTTGTGTAATTGATGACGAATCTATAATAATTAAATATGCACAAGATGCAGAGTTTTTTAGATGTCCAATTATCCAGTCATCTCTCGTTTCAAGTGATATAGCGAACGTAATTGAGTCCGCGGATGCAAAATGAGCTGTCCCCTTCCTCTCCTATTTCGTGGCTAAGAAAAAAATTTAAGATCCAGTTTAAGATTCCATCTTAGTCTGATTTCTACCAGAAATTTAAATAACCGCAGACACATAATAATTATCAATAAATAAGCTGTAATTATACACTACTATCGATATACTTAACTATAACAAATCTTTAATCGATCGCGATGTCATTTTTTGCGTCAATGTAAGTTTAATATATAATCATAGGAAACTTTCACAAATCTAGATTGATAATTGCGCAAAAACGTAAACTGCGACGCAACTACTGTTCTTGCCTGGCACGCCGAGGCTTTATTACTCCTCTACATAGAAACCACCATTCTGCGTTGTAAGTGAATTAATTATCATAATCAAGAACTACACAAGTTCATAATCAACTTAGTTGTGTGCTGGAAATGAGCACCGTGGTTAAACTGTTAAAGCGTCGCCGCATTGCATTACAGCTCTCGTCACCTCGGAGAAAAATAATAATTGTGATTAATAATTGATCAATGCTAAATAACTGAGACTAAAATAAATTTCTTTTAAATTAAATTCTTTCTCGTATAAGCGTGAAAACGGCGGATTTTTCAAAGAATGCATAAATTCAACACATTTTCCCCGCCATAACGCGTCGATTTGATTAAAGAGCATTTCCATATGAATCTCAACGATTCAAATATACATTGATGATTATGATAAACGCAGCACGCACTTTTTGACATCGCGGACTGAGACGCTTATGTAAATTCCTACGAATGTCTACCGTCAAACGCGGGCGCAACTCAAAATCAAAACGAACGCTGATTGCTAATTATGTTAGTTCTTGAGAGACACCGTAATTTTAAACGAGGCGGAGACTCGACTGGCACGGAACAGGAAAGTACTTGTAATTAGACCCGTAAACGTGGAAAGAGCTTCATTTGCCCCTCGTTTTGCAAGGCAAACGGAAGTGCGGGTAAAACCTGTATCGGGTGGGCGGATTTAAGACAGAAATTAAGAGAGGCCCGGCATCCTCGTTTGATGCTGCGCCATCTTCCAAAGTGACAGCATATAGTTTGCCTCTTGCTCATTACTGCAACGATATACCACGTTCACGTGAACGCGCTTGGTTACTGGCTTGCATGCAAACATTGCGCAATCAGTACGTGCATCTACTCATCGCAAATAGCGTCTAATCAAGTCTAGCATGCTAACGGCGTAATACGTAAGTCAACAAGTGCATTCCAGGGGGGTCTTCGCCCCTAATAAAGTCGGGCCGAAGGTCGCGCGGTATCGAGCAAGAAATAGCCAAGCTGTATCTCTTTCTCGCGAGCGCGCGGAAATATTTCGCTCGCGTTTGCCGGGCGATGCGATAAAATCAATCCGAATGAGCCCAATTTCCGACGATATCGCGGGCACCGAGCATTTTTCGAGGGTTTTTCCGCGAGCTC
>QKQZ01055893.1:0-35990 GCA_003595255.1 Solenopsis fugax | reverse complement strand
GGTGCGTGCCTCTTACTCTGCGAATTGTGGCTCTCGTGCGCGAGAGTTGGTCGGCTCGCGTGGGGAATAATTCGAGATGTCTATGCAATAGCTTCTGAAGCTCGGCGCGGAATGAAGTCGTCGAGGATAACTGGGAAGTATAAGCGAGATACATACTATGCGCTCTTGCACACGTTATTTTGAACATCAAGAATCTTCGTATTTACTTTGATGCAAATACATTAATTTCGTTAAAGCGACGTCCCTTTAAATATTAGCTAATAATTATGTGTAATATTAATCGATTCTACATGAAGAAAAAAAAAAACGATTTTGCTAAAGTATCTGAACATTTAACTGGATACAAATTTGAAAATAATTTTATTGGATCATCAAAATAATTATGACGAATGTTCAAGCATGATGAGCTCAAGAATGCTGCAAAAAATTTTGACATTCTAGCAATCAGTTTGAAAGTCCAGCAATAATTATTTTCAGATCTGTATTTAGCTAAAGTTTTGGATACTTTAGCAAAACCATCTTTTCCGTGTAAATATCAAATTTTAAATAACTAAAAAAAAATTTATTAGTTAAAAAACTTTTGAGAAAAGATATGATCTTCATGTATATTTCCTCTGCACAAGTATACATTTTTGCGATTTCTTTGTTGTTTATGGAAGATAAGTACATAATGAAAACTTTTTCTTCAGTTTTTCCTTATTAAACAAGAAATTCTGCCAAGAATACATGATTGTGCGGAACAAATGTATAACGAGATAACGAGCTTCGACCAAATTCTCACAAGCGTTGTCTTACAATATCACAAAAAGACACCGAGAGTGACATGGTAGCCTTAGATAAGATTTACCTTATAATAAATTATATTATGAAACATGATAATACACTAAGAAAAAGTTAAGAACTTTATAATTATAATTAATCTTTTTGTGTGCTGTTGTTGCGTTGTTACTGCTAGATGCCGTCACAGTCATAAGGAAATGTCTTTATTCTCTCGTCGCATAGAATACGAAAATATTAGAAAGATATTGATTTTGCATGTTACTTGCAAATATAAAATAAACGTCAATATTTGAGAATTGAGAATCAGAAAATCCTATTTTTGCTGATGGAATCATAATTTCCTACTATCTTTTTATTCTTTTATTTTATTTTATTTCTCGCTAGATTTTAATTATATATATATTTTTTTCAATTTTTATTCTTTGATAACATATTACACAAATTTTGTTTATTAATAAAATTGTTATGTTATACTGTATGAAATACCGTTCTATTTGTTACTCTGACAGCTTTTAGTTGGCCAAGTTTGTTTGCTCTTGCGAGCAACAAACAATTAGTTATATTGTGATACCAGATACAACATCAAATAAAATTAGGATTTCACGTTTCCAACTATATCATTCGGGCTTTAATGACTTCGACGAAATTATGCGATATGTTTGTCATAATTAGGTCGTATCCTGCATGCAGAGGAACATATGAAGCCCTTCAGCTGATTACTATTCACCATATTGATACAAGATTGCACTAGATGAACCAGTTTAGTGTTTACGAAATACGTTTTGTTAACAGCGAGTGTAATGAATTTTCCACGGAAACGCGGAAAATTTGCAAACTTCTATCGTCTGTGTTTAATTTGCGTTTTTGTTTGAACGAATTGAAAACACATTTTTTCATGCATATTCTTCGTGCGTTCGTATAAATATTTGTCGTACTTTAGAATTTCACCGTGAAAATATTTTTGCAATTCTTATAATCATATATATGATTTTAGAAACGAGTGCAAGAACCATTTTGCGCAATGAATGAACTTTCTCAGACGTTCGTCGCCATCACTCATATTTAACGCAGCGTAACTTTTTTCACTTTGTCATCGACTCACGTCGATATCTATATATTACAATTCTCGATGTAAAATAAACGTTTTGCGTTCGGAAAATTGGTTATACACTTGTAACTGCCAAATGCGATTCGAGCACCAACGATTTTGAGCGATTACGCGGGACACCACGATATAATTTGGTTTCGCAGATGTGGCATGAATATGAAATTCCTGAGGTAGCACTATCTCTGACTAATTTCTCTCATACATTCTACGCATCATCGCAATGTCGCATAAAATACCGAATACACACGTAGTAATAGCAATTGTGCCTTACACAAAAAAATCTTAGAAGATGCATTTATTTTGAATTAAAAGAATTAATGCTGATCAAGTCCAATTTACTTTGATATCTAATCATACAAAATTTTGCGTACATTGGCATTTTTTCTGAGATTAGCTCAACTGATGTTTGTCGGAATTCACGGGATACAATGCACGACAGGTAAAAAAAAAAAATTAGAAAGTAACAACTATTGTTGATCTATGGGAAGCTCTCTTGTTTCATGCTAACAATGGGCTGCATAGTAACGTTTCATACGGGTCAGATCGAATTACTGTTGTCTGGCGTGAAGTATAACTTTTGCTGAATAATCGCTGTATAAAATGCCATGTCGAGTGTTTTTTTTATATAACATAAAATTTCGATGTGTAACATTTGTCCCTTTGCGCGCGTTAATTTCGGTCGTTTTATAATTAAGCCAAGCTGCTGATTTATACAATTAGTAGATTTGGATGCGCGTGGTTTAATTAAACATTAACGTGCACTGTATGCTATCATAATGTCCCAGTAATGTCTTTCTAGATATACGTGCGGAAATACCAAAAATATCATTTGAGATCTCGATGTTACACAAAGCTGTTCCATAATGACTCTAATTAATTAATTATACTAGCGTTGCACACACACACACACACACACAATTTAATAAAATAAAATTTAATCTGTTCAAGATAATATTAAAATCGTCACAGTGTTTCTTTCTTTTATCTATCCTAAAAAATATTGAAACTGTCCGTCTATATTATGAAAATGGGTCACTGAATTTGATCACTGAATACCATCAGCCTTGCCGGGACATTTAAGAAGTTTCAGTTTTACAGAGAGACGCTGCTATACTTTTTAATAGGATTTACAAACTGGGTTAAAATCAACTTCGCGCTTTACTCATTTTCTCAAAGGTGTCCTCACCCAAACCGACAATGTATCTTCAATCAAATATCCGCGAACGTAAAAGCTTTCGGTTATTAAGTGCTGTGATATTTACTAGCTTTGAAAAGATTTTCACCGATTAAACATCATTATGGTTGTCTTAGAGCTGGTGTCTCAATATCAAAGTCATTAATTATGCGGAAAAACTTTCATTTATATGCGAAAAGTTAAAAGTATTTTTTAATGTATACTCGTATACGGTATACGAAGTAGGTTTTGTAATGCAGATTTTTGATTGCCATGTCTTATAAAGATCGACCAACCATCGTATATCAAAATATTAAGACGTATGTGATCGTATGCACCGGGCTCGCTGTTTTACTGCTTTCTCGTGAATGTAATAAAAAATTTTCAGCACGGGATATCCAAGTAAAAGGATGTTTGAGGCAGCACCAGTTATGACGGTACTCGACCAGTCGTAAAAGAAAGGTCTCACGAGTGGTAGCGGAGAATGTAAATGGAAATAAGCTCGAGGGAAGGCACTGAATCTTGTGGTGAAACGATAATCTAACCGAGTAGCAGATTCTCGAGACGGGACTTACGCTTGTAATATCTTGTCTCCGGAAAGCATGATTTATTTATTTGTATCGTATTTCCGTACATTGAACGACGCGCGTTTTCTGTATATTTCCTGTGCATTTCATTCGCGATACACGAGCAATCACGAGAAAATGAACTATCGCTGTCGACAAAAGTTAATTAAAAATTTAATTTTCAATATGATCGAGACGATATATCTCATTTACCAAGCGAAAAAGTAAATTTCGACATTTCTACTTCATAAGAAAGGGGAAGCGAGGAAAAGGAGTTGCAGAAAATGAATAGATAAATTCATTTAGAGAATATAAGAAAGTAAATCCCGGCGCATTTTGGAGTGAAATAGCAGATGTAGAAATCTCCACCGCGGGGATAGCTTTGCGCGTTAGTAGATTTAAGTATCTTCAAGTGTAAATCTTAAGGTATGGAAGAAAAGACAGGAGAAGTAAATGCGCGGCTCCTGTCGATTTATCTTCAGTAAGAAGGGAATGCTCTCAAAGTAAATGCTGGCTGTAAATCAGCTGGCATTTTCTTTGGCCACGTGCAACAAAAGCATGCGTGTGATGTATGCACGGACTGTATATAACTTGCGTCAGTGACGTAGAAACGGGGGGGCAGTCGGGTAACGAGGGTATGCACTCAACGCGAAACATCCACTAAATTTCTTAAAGCCACAGTGTGACGTAATTCTCTACCGGGCTGTCAGCTTCTTTCGATTCAAATAAATCGAACTTATTTACGTAGCGCCCCAGGTCATGCTTATTTGCGCAAATATCGGACTGCTGAAGTGGAAGCTTCGTGAAATTGATTTGCCGTCTGATCGATGTGCAAGATATTCTGATCTGGTCTGAATTTCGCGAACAAGTTGTCTCTATTATAAGATGGGCTGCAATGTTTTGCGATAATAAAATTAATTACTATTGTCCGATAATGAAACTATCATGCTTACCTAAATTATTTCTATTACTAATTCGTTTTACAGTAAAAACATTAAATTATTTTTTTTATTTTGTATAAAAAAATAAACCAATCTCTACTCTCATTTTGCTACATATTATATATTATCTTGATGCATTGAATTTTCAAGGTAAATGCAGTTCTCTATGTTAATCTAATTATAGTATTCTTTCAATCCTTAATTTATATCGATATCTAAAAATATGACGGTTTTTTTGTACTACTTTTTATACTAAAGGGAACGGAATAATCAAAGCGTAATGAATATTGCATATCGAACCACGTAAAAAATTTTGTTATTAATAATTCCGTCAAGTATATATTACATTATTTACAGTCTTTGCAGGTGGCAAAGCTCACCTACTAAGGCGCGAGACTTGAGTCAGGTCTGTGCGGAACGTGGTGGATTTAGAGTTAATTTAACTTTTACTTATTTAACTTTTATAGAGGGATAATGTATTTATAGATCCCTACGGTATACCGGACTTTTCTGCAAGAAGGATCGTTCAACCGTGAAAGTTGCACAACATACTTCTGAAATTGCAACCGCCGAAACAACAACTTTACCTATCTCTTTTCGGATAAAATTCTTAATTGAGGACGAGAGCAAAATTAATTGCATCAGTATTAACGAGACAAAAGAAAGAATTGCTACGTTTATTGTTGAAACTATCGGTTTATCTTTGAAGAAAACTTCTCTATTCTAATATTTGCAAAGTTCGATATCCGCCGACATGTTCGTGATCAGACTTCAATCGTGTATTGTTACTTCACTATTTATTTTGTTCATTTATATCTCACTTTTATTTGCAGCACCCGAAAAGTTTATGTAAATTTTAGATTAAATAGAGAAAAAAAGAAATGAGCTTGAAATTTGGAAAATTTATGAATCCTCGATTATCGTTCTATCCGAGATGTTAAAGAAGTATAATAAATTAATGAGATTGTGAGTGACAATGTGGCACGACTAAATAAAACTTACTAAAATTGTTGACAGTCGAATCAAACTGATACGCTGACCCATTCTGCATGCATGCTTTTCGTATTGCGTGCCATTATACGGCAAATGGGCTTGCGTTACGTGAAGAGTAACTGCCAGCTAAATAATTTCATTGTCATCAGTTTAATATTATCGCACTTTATGCAGTGGTTACAAAGTACCACGCGCGGATGCTTTGTTTGAAATATTAAAGTTTAACCTTATGTACTGGTCTCGCAAATGACGTGGTTACCAACTCATTTGTAAGGTTTTTATGTACCGCGCATGATCCGCACACTGTCACGAATAATTAATCACATTTGCTAATTACTTTAATATAACGACAGAATAATTTATAGGTATTAATAAGTCGCGTGCATACGGTTACAGTATCTGGTTAGTTGATCCGGGCGCAGTAATTTGTATTGGCCACAAGATTTCTCTGGATAAATTCTTGTACAAAATGCAATCGCATTACAACATCAATGCAGTTTTAGCGAGTCCAAACTCTTTTCTTCTGATATAACATACTTTCTAAAGAAAAATGTTAAAAATACATTGGATTGATAATAAACTTTTTTAGCCGTAATTAGAGACCTTCCACAACGTGGGGAAAATAATTATGGAACTTTGCGAGACTCCGAGACTGTTATTTCGTTGACCCGTGTCTTGCGTGGGTTTGGCCAGACATGTATCTCGTTGATCTTTCATCATGTGAAAAGAACAGACGTAATTTTGGAAATACGTCGGAGAGAAGAGAACGGTAGGAGATAGTAGGAAGATTAATTGCGTGCGAAACTCTACGATAGAATATCCTCGTATCATTCTCTAAATATTTCATTCATGGCGCTAAATATCAGTAGTTATTTATACGATATTATTTTAATGCTAAAATATCAGACTGAAATTTAGCACGAATAGAAATTCGCTTAACAAGTGAGTTGAATATCGCTTTATCGCGAATTTTTTTGAAAGCACACAGCATGCCTTTTCAATAATATTAATAAAAATATGCATAAATACGGATTACGCATACAATGCTTTTTTAAAATAAAAACACGTACTTCCTTTGGATCGATAGTACATGGCGAGCGAAAATTTCGAACTTCGCGAAATACAACGGCACGTTTGGGCAGCAATGCGCATACAAGTGGATTGCCTGAGGTTAAAATCGGCGCGTTTCATACGCGATCAAGTTCTCCAGTGGGAATGCTCTTTTTCCACCAATTTCTTCCATATTGAATCGCTATATTCCGTGAATCCATATATTGTGAATCGTTAACAAGAAGAGCTCACAGATTTTCCTTCAAAAAGATATATCGATTGAAACTCTTGATTTGATGCTTTTAATTTTATCAAATCTTTTTAAAGGCTTTAATATTCAAAGATTGAAATTGACCTCACAATTTTACTATAACTGCATATTTTTTGAAATAAAAGAAATATTGCATAGAATAAATTCTACGTTACACTGTTATAAAAATATCTTAAAAATAGTTTGAATAAAACTATTTCCACTAGAGAATATTATTTAAAAATTGATATCATGATGGAAGTGCAATTTAATTAATATTAATATTCTGCTTTAGTAACCATAACATTAATATTCTTGATTAATGCATTGGTGTATTTGAATAATCAATTTGTTGTTCTCATCGATGCGTCACACATAGATATAAGTTTGCCATCGATGCAAATAATTAGAGATGATACGCACAACACCGTACCACGGTGAACTGATCCAGCCAGTTTATCTACGTGGTACAAGCAAGCAACCAAGACTTTGTAGGTGATGCAATATTCTCTGATGGTTGAACGTTTCATTGAACTAAAACAGACGTTCGAAAACGTCGCGATGCCTATAGCCTGTCTAACTATAACTATTGCAGATTTTCCGTACCCCGCGGTGGATCAACACTGTCAGTAACTGCTACACGTTTTCTAACAAGCCCTAAGGCATAATGGCGATAGCATGTAACTGTTACACATTTCCTAACTCTAACATGTTTACTACGATTGAGACCTCGTAACAGTTACTTTCGAATCAAAGGTACCGTCGACGTAAATCTGTGTAAATTCTACTGTGTCCTAAGTGCTTAATGTTTTAATTAACATGCGATAGAGATTGATCAGTTTCATCAGAGAAATGAAATCGTACGTAAGACACAAATATGGTAACTTGGCAAACGGTTTACAAACAATTTTTGAGCTCGGCTCTAATGGCTGTAACACGTTTGGTAGCACGCAGAAAGATGTACGTTTGTTGAAAGTAATTGCCAATCTATGGAACGCAACCTGCGTCCATTTCCATTCATATACCAGACGATCTGTAACGGATGTACATTTCGTACAGTTCGATGTATAAACAATGTTATTGGTCTTCGCTGTGTACGCAAATGGCAAACTCAAACACGACCTTTACATCTCATACATAACCGTTCTTCGTTCACGTTTGAAACTCGAAGTAGCCCTTGCCACTCGATAAAGTCCGTGGAGATTGGTTCGTGTTTATGTTAATTAGCGATGTCGCGCTATATAGGTAATGCTCATTCTCTAAAGCAATAAGCCGTACTGTTAATATTGAAAAGCTAATTACGCGAAGCAACTGCGCGTTAAGTATATCCTGCTATATTATTTATAAAATTTTGAAATTTTCAACAAGTTTCTTGTATAGCCTTCAATATATAATATATTAGGACACGTACATACTCAATTTTGCATTTTAAACAAAGAATTTCTAAATTAAATAAGAATCATTACAAGACACTTAGAGTTAATGTTTCTTGTCGTGATAAAATGTGATAATATCGAGCACTACACGCTCTGCATCACGCTCTTTTCTAATAAAAAATAAAAATAACCTAATAATAAATAACCTATGAAAAATTATAAATAATAAAATATAAATTAAATCATAAAGAAATCGAGATATTGCCCTGACTTTCATAAGCTATAGAAACGAAGAGAGAGAGAGAGAAAGAAAGAGAGAGGATTTAAAAACTTTTCGCAACAAGCAGCAGTGATATCGTCGATATAGAGTTGAACTTTATCAACGATGTATGAACATTATAGTCCTCGTTACGTTGGGCAACGCCACAATTGAAACATTTTCGCAATAATCCTCTTAGTCCGACCTGGATTAAGCTTGAACCGACCTCGTGGCGGCTCTTCAGCGCGCTGTCAAATGCAAATACCGCGTGTTCCAACGTCGGCGCGGAATTGCCACGGCACACAAGGAATCGGGTCAGCAAACAAATACGCATATGCACATTTAATTTTCAAAGTCGAGATTTTTGGCGGTATAATATTGCAACAAACTAACTTTTCTACGGTGAAATTTGCAATTCTTATTAAAAGAAAGTATTATTTATCAATTCAGTATTTTGGTGCAGGATCTAAAGCTTACCTAATGCAAGAAATTTTCGTATTTTCATACATTTTGTAGCTTGATTCATTTCATTCGCTTCTAATCGGTTTCGCCATTAGTAATGTCGATATGTCGTCGAGTATGTCAGATTGGACATTAGTGTTTTTTCATCAAAGTTCTTCCAGGCTACAAATGATGACAGTGATATAAATCCATTGAGTAATCCGATTATCCGGATATTCTTGAAATCCCGTTTATATTGCTGCTGCTATTTTTAATTTATATTTCTGGTCTCGCTGCGCTAAGAGCAATATTTCTTTTCACAGCTTACGGGACGCCAGGGCTTTATCCCGATATCCTCACGATTTGGTTTATATTTTATTATTTATAGCTTTTATTCGTCAGAGAAGAGAATGATGCGTTTAAACGTGCAGCGTGTTCGATATTGTCACATTTCGCCTCGACAAGAACTAATATTCGATACTTTACCAAATCGATCATCGAACATCGATATCGGAAACGTTTTGTCAGACAAATCAGCGACAAATCATTTCATGCTTTTCGTATGTTGCGCAAAATATATCGCTCTTATAACTGTATTTGAAATTTATAATACGTATGCCATCCTAACCGTTTTAAATTGTTAACTCAACTGTTTCAAATTAAGATACTCGGTATGTATCTTTCAAATATTTCGTATTGCTGCACGCTGAGTCTCAGTGAACGCGAGCGAACGAAGTGCGGACGCAATGAACCGCATACCAAAACAGAGAAAATTGTTTCTCAGGTGTTGCTTGTGTACCAGGCAGGAGAAATGAGGCGCAACATTATATCGCGATAGCAAACCTCGGGTAAAACAGGAAAAAAATACAAGGATGCGCAGTACATTCGCCAAGCGAGCAAGGATAACAACAAGGACGTGCAGAGAGAAGGAACGAGCGATGTCGAGCGTGCTTAATAACGCTAATTGCTCGTCTCTTCTTTCTCAGCTAGCGTTGACTTTTACAATACACTCCCCCGTTCAACACGTGGTCCACTACGTGTAAGTCCGCGCTAGTTTATGTGTATGCTAACGACCATGTATATTTAATTGTACGCGAAAGCCAGACACGCATTTATATATCAAGCAACAGAAATTGTTTACTGCTCGTTAAAGATAACCAAACAATTTGTTAAATTGCACGTGAATTTTATTAAATTCACAATTCTTCGCTGTGGAAGGATGTACACAATCTAGTTTTAATCTTATCGTTAAGCTTCATTTTTAGCAATTTGAAGTATGTGAAAGTGTACTGACATCGAGTGAAAATTTAATACATTAAATTTAATAAAAATTTAATAAAATTTAAATAAATGTGCATTTTATATAGAAAGTATTTGCAAAAATAATATATGTGTGTTCTTATCGTGTTATTAAACACTGAAACATTATTTCGAAACTTATCTATACGTTGTAATACGTTGTAAACTAGTTTTAATCTGTACGTTAATACGTATTTTTTAATTTTTACGAATAATCTCGGTTATTTTAAAATAAATGGATATAAATTCCATTGAGAACGATTTTTAATCACATCTTTTATTAATTTTCAGTATAATATTGTACCATAAATTAGTCAAGCTATAATACTAACCGAATTAATGTTTTTAGTCCATTTCAAATAATTTATAATTCGCAACTGAAATCGGAACAGAGAATTTTATATTTATAATTTTATATATTATATATTCTCACGTATTCTGATTCTTTAAATATAAAATCTGTATACAACAGCAGATAAAATTATAAATAAAATTCTGAATTTAAAAAATATTATAATCAAAAATAAGCTTTACACTGTTGGTCGTTTTATTTCTATCCGATTCAAAATTTGTGCTTTAATTTTTATAAAACCGTGATAAGCTAGAATAATTAATAAGGATGTACTCCCTTTTCTTCTTTTGCTGTGGCACTTGTTACAAAGCCTGCCGCCTCCACGATTTCATGATCCAGTTATCACCAAAGTAATGCAAACGCGACTACTGAACAAAGACAGGTAATTAATCGGGTCGTTGCGAACATAATTAAGTTTTCAGCGTTGTGTATTATAGCTATCTCATTCTACTTTTACAAAAATTCCTAACTGACACGATTGGCGCGGAGCAATATCAATTTCAAAATAGAAACGGTGTTAATGAACGAATCCTGTTGCATTTATCGCTAAAGCAATTAAAATAAGCAGCACATCGTGTTCTTAGCTTTCAAATTTGCATATTAACAGCTTATTATACTGTACGACAAATTTTAATTATTACTTTTAAGCTTCTTCTTAAACATATATCTTTGATGTAATATTTGTACACAGACTATCCATCTTTAATACTCACAAGAATGAGATATATGTAAAAGTAAAATTTATACAAAGTGGTACAAATTAAACTTTTAGGGGTAAATGATATTTCATTTGACGTAATATATTACAGCACTCCATCCAATTAAATCAAATTAAAATAACATTTAAAGCAAGAATTTGAAATGAACAATTACAATATAATTAAATTACTTATTGCACTTTATCAGAAATTACTTTTGCGGAAATATAATTAGTGATTGAGAATGAAATTAAATTTATCGTCTCATAGTACATATAATGACGGAACAATATAAATTTAATAATTATTTTCATTCGCATGGACTTTTTACTAATTATAACACTCGCAGGAAATATCTAATACATTTTATAGAATTTTATTAACTGAAGATTTTAATTGGATCGTATTAAAATATATGTACGATATGCATCAGTTTCTTAACAAGCGCGTTTCAGCGGTAGGTGGTCATTTTACAGTTCTCAAAGTACGCAGTGAAACCCGTCCTTCAGAGGGTATAATCTTTGGTACTACAGTGATAGTAGCGCGTATTTAATGAATTATTGTGCTCCCAATTGACGGTAACTTTTGTAATTGAATTGCGCCAATCGACCGACGTTGCACGCGCGTCGGTGCTCCAAGGAACAGACCGTCGGAGTTATCTTGTAGCTGCGAGTTATCGCACGACTCATCGAGCCGTAGACAGCCTAATTAGATTTCAACCTCTTCCTCCTCTCTGTCTGTGTCTCTCTCTCTCGCTCTTTCTCAACGACAACTAGACATTGCATACATTGCCTTGCAACAGGACACATCAACGTTGCGCCTGGGTTTAAGGATTAGTTCACAGATTTCGCTAGGATCTGGACAATTTACATTTAGCGAGTTATATTAAACTTGTAACAAGTACGTCCGACGCTCAGTCGCATGTAACTAAATTACTATAAGCGAATCGGGATAGTTTACTCTTCGCTGTAACGAATTTGGCTATCACTATTGAACAATATGGCCACTTTGAAGTCCTATTAGAATCTTGTGAGCCGAGTGTTGCACTAACACAGCGAAATTATTCCTAGGAGAATACTTATTACGATAAATAAATGCCTATCCGTCTTTATAATATCTGAGCGAACGAGAAAACAGCAAATAGATACAAAACCATGTGAAGAGGGAAAGACATTTCTCTTACAATGTTATCTCTAGGGGGGGCACGAACGTTTATTAAATTAGGTCCATTACTCGGTGTGAAGTTTCATGTTCTGCCTCGCGTGCGTTTGTTATATTCCAACGCTGCAGAGCGTCGTGGATATCTAAAGTTGTTCTAAAAATAAAACGGGCTGACTATTATGAATACGTGTGGTAGACAAATTGCAGTTACTCCGAACAATTTTTTTCCTCTTGATTACGTTACTTCATTTCACTTACGCGTTCGCAACTCTATCGCCACTAGTGCGATATTACGACTGCTTTTAATGAGCTTTCCGCATGTAACCCTCCACGATTAATCCTTCCTTTCATTTGATTCGCGCAAAGGCTATACTTTCGTCATTTGATTAGCATTAGCTCGCAACAGGTATAATGTGTCGTCCTGTCGACGTGTCCGCGTCGTGTGACGGGCCAGCTTTGTTGCGCCAGCGATTACCGCGAGTGGAATTGCGAAATGTACTACATCGTCTACGCGCACTGTTCATTAGTAATGAATCTGGTTTGCCCTGTAAAACTGATTTAATTAGCGGAATATGGTCGAATCAGTGGTTTTCCCTGTCGCACGCGGTACGTTACACTCGACGAGTGGAGTTTCCGTAAATGTAAACGAGCAACGAACAATTTTGTAACGCTCTTCAACGTTTCACGTTCGCGTCGAACCAAATCCAACGATTTGTAAGTGAAACGTTTCGGAGATAGGTCAACGATTTGCTATTTTCTATTAAAAACAGAAAATTGATATGATACAGTATAAACTTCTGTATCTTTTGTAACAAAAGTGCGTCTTATTGTAAGTACGCAATCCTTGCATGTTGCTCAATTCTCCAGTGGCAGATCATATATGTCTGCGACCTGTTGCATTATAGTCACGGTGTTCTTTTTTATTATAGATGTGTTACAGAACATAGAAACACACTGAATTTTCCTGTTGAACAGTTTTCTTCCTTTTCCCCATTTATGTTAAAAGTACACGCTAAGTTGTTACGATAACAATTTTACTAAGCTATTCCCGATATTAATTATTAATTTAATAACGTAAATGTTCAAAGGATGCCTTATATTGAGTAATTTATTAATATTAATATATTTTCCTCATGCATGGCTTGTTATATTACGAGTGCATCTTCAAATGAAATGCACGCGATTTGTGTGTGATGCACTGCGGTTGAGTGCATCGCGAGAACCGCGAACTTTCCGCAAACACGGCGGCTACACAGCCATACATTTTCAAGTAGGAGGGAGTAAAACTAATTTCGAATAATTATTCATTATTTTAATTCAAGCCGCCGACTGATTTTAATTATGGGGCTGACAAGAAACTGACGAACTTCTAATTACTTCGAAAGCGGGTAATCCGATCTGCAGGGATGCGAGAAGTATAAGAGAACAGAGTGGTCGCTGTCATGACCGACTCTGGAAAGATATTTCTTGGGCAGCGTGAGAAAAAAAGAGGAAAGAAAACAAACCGTGGAACGGATGCAGTTGCATGTGGCGTTTCAACCTCCCGAGGCAAAATTATGCGGCATAGGCGGCGCAAAGGTCAAAGAATTAAACTTGGCAGAATTCCATTTCTTCTTTGCCGAAACTTGGCCAGATTTGTACGATTGTATCTCTTAATATCCTGCATTAAAACTTTTAATCTGTCACGTCCTTATTGCTTTTGTCACATTAAAGATGCTACGATATACTTCGATAACATTTTTAGCTTTTGATGAAATTTGACGTTTTAATCATTTTCATGCATATCGAATTACCATTACCGTATTGCTGAACAAATTTGATGAAATTCTTAATTTTTAAGATTATTTTACATATCAAAGAGAGACACAGTAACTGAATATTTGGAATTACAGATTTTCATCATACGTTATTTATTTCTTTCTCAAAAAAGGGCGAGTTTGTTTGGAGAAAAAACAGATTAAGGAAACTCGTTAGTTGTGAATTACGTGTCGAACGATTCGATTTGAACGAATCTAAGGATATCGGGGGCGGGTAGGCCCTCGGTCCATAGTTAGAATCTCGAAATAACAGCATCTAAGGTAAGAACGATGTAGAAACATCGTAACATTGCGAACGGAGGTATCCGAGGAAGCGGCTGAGATCGACGAAGAGTCAAGAACTTTCGAGCAAGAAAACGTATAAAGAAGTTTCAAAGAGGAAAACTCGAAAGGATCGCATCGATGGTTCGCGGGACGTTCTAATAGAAGTAGGCGAAAACGCGCGCGAGAGAAACTCGGATAGAAATCGAGTAAAAAGATCAACGGAGAAAAGTGAAACAGAAAAATAACATGGACAAGCAACCAATGATAGTCGGAAGAGTCCGAAATGTCGATTCTACTAGAGTTAAGATGATACATCGTGACATTTATAGTTTTTGTACCTACGTATCTGTGTGAATTTCTGTGGACACGTGATGTAAGAATATCAGATAATGAGTTTTGGCGTGATTAACTTCTAGGATTACTGTAAAAAGAAGATTATATATCTGATGTTGCTAATATCTGATATTTTTGATATCGAAAATATCAGATAACATACTGTTTGCGGGTTTTGCATGCATTGCGTAAAAATAAGGACTAACGCATGTGAAACTTGTATCGCGAACTGAGATTTCAAAGATTGAGGAATTACGATAATCCTGTAAACGGTTCACTTTCATGTTTCATGTAATTGTTGTTGTTGCGCAATAATCGTTTGTACGTGAGGCTAACTTATCCGACATTAAAACGGAAACGAGCTAATGCTCGGACACTGCATATGACTGCCTCTTGAAACTCGCAACAATCAACAATCGTTGGGAACAACAGACTGAAGTATTTATAACGACCTCAGGATTGCAGCGCCTGCAATGCTTTTCAAATAACTTGCTAAGCACTCGACATCGAATAACGGGCTGCGAATCGATACGAAGAAACACGTTGCGCACGAATGAAAGAGTAGCGAAAGTATGACGAGTCATGGCGTTGTTTGCGTGCCACTAAATCTCTTTTTTTTTATAACGCGCGTGATATTGAACTATAAAAATGTTTCGCTCACATAAAAAATACTTCAGGAATATTTGGAAGAATTTGTGTAAATTAGAAATTCAAATGTTACGTAAAGCGTTTGTATAAAATATTTTTTCTGCTTATAAAAGTCGTATTATTTAAACAATTTCATAAAAGTGTGAAAGATAAAATTACCCGGGACATTAAAACATGAAATGCAGAAGTGGAAGACAAAGTGGCGTAAGGCAAAAAGCGAGAGTTTTACACGAGCTGTCTCACAAAGTCGATCTGTGCGTTGCAGGAATTGCAAGATCTCAACTTTTACTTGAAACGAGCCAACGTAACTTTGAAGTTATGCAGTCGATTATGAAATTCTCGTGATGCGTCTATTCGAGTATAACACCCGCGGAAGCGTGTTTCCAACTTCTTCTGCATTCCACGAAATTATTTAACCGAATCAAAGAATTTAAATTTTCGCCTTTCATGGCTTGGGGAAATAATTTGCATCATAATAAATTGGAATGAAATTTATCAACAAGTCTTACGAATGATTAAAAAGGAATATCTCTTATTAATGTTTATAATTTTATAATAACGTTAGTCGTTCTTTATATTTGACAACAAGTTAAAATTAAACTGAAGCTAAGTGGGATTACAGTTTAAAGCATAGCGAGCTTAAATATATAACTTACTAACTTATATATAACTCCAGTCTAATTCAAATTCAATTTCTAACTTGGTTTATATCTAATATAGACTCTCGTTGGACTCTGCTATAAAGATCGATATCTCGCAAGATGATTCATTTAATGTTTTTTTTTTGTGAAAGCAATATGCAATTATCAGACTTCTGTTCAATTAGTTTTAAATAATTTATGAAATTTAATTTAAATTAATTATATAAATGTGTGTGAAATAAATATAAATTACAATAGTATATATTAGTAACACAATACGGAAGATGCAATTACTCGAGATAATTCTACGCGAAAAGCGGAATTTTTTTGTGAAAACATTGATGAGAAATCGTATACCATCGTATTACTTGGCGAATACCGGTACCGAGAGCTTCTGGCGAAGGGATACAACGAGCAAACCATCTTACATTCTTCTCGAGGCTTGTATATCGGACGAACGCGATCTCCGTTCGTTGGAGCGTATCCGTTGAAATTCCCCGATGTGCTCCTTCTTCCTTCCGACTAGAAAAACCGGACGCTTGTCGATTTATCGTCGACATATACCTCCCTAAACGAAGACGTTTGGGGAAACATTCGCGGTTCGTTGCGTACAAAACATCCGACGATGAGCACACAATGCACAACAAGAAATCAATGCTCAAGTAGCGGCCGTGTTTATGTATTACAATAGAGAATTTAAAAAAATTATCAGAAATATGATCTAAGATATTTACGAACAGTCAACTCATTCCCGAAAATTACAAGTCCATTTTCAAAGTTCTGAGACAAAAGATTAATCTTTTTTTTGCGATATCGGTTTGTGCAATTTTTAACCAAAGCTGTTTTAGAATTTATAATAGTAATGATTTACAATCAGATCTTTTACTAGATCTTTTATTTAAATAATTTTAGAGTAAAACAGAATACCATAAACAATGCGGATAAAAAATAATGAAGCAACTATGTTCTTATTGTATAAATATCGTAAAACAATCAATCAAATTCACGTAGAGTAAAGGCGAAAGGCGAAAAATTAAGTGTCTAACCATGAGATCGATGCGTTACTCTCGACATTTATAAATAGTCTTAGGTATACAACGTTTATAGGACCCTTAAAAGCTCTCGGCATACATCTATTGACTTGCCAAACGGACGGACTTCCGAGGAGATCCTTCACACACACACACACATTCTGTTTATCTCCTTACGAGAATTTCACAGAACAAACGTTAAAATACTCTTTCTTTCGTCAGTATATATTTTAGAGTATATGCTTTCGCATGTGAGATTACACAAAGATAAATTTCAAACAAATCTCAATCGTAAGAATCTCATTATTAATTTCATAAGTGCAGGCTGACGTATCATAAGTAAACATAGATTTATAAGTTAGATCCAACGAGGAATCAATTTATTTTTGACGTTATTTATATTTTAGAGATAGATTCACGTTGAATTTATTTTGTGTCGGCAAATCGCCACAGAACGTAGACATTCTCAAAAGTGTTATTACGGGCGAATTCCAGATGGTACCTTCGCGGATCGATAAAGCAATACATGTCTAGTCGCTGCAACAATAGCGGACTTCTGCACGTCAGTTTAAGATTTAGACCCATACGACCGGATAAACATCGCTATACAGGTTCAGCAGACGCCGCGGTAAAAAACGAAGGAGACCGGTAACGACTACATTTTCTCGTTCTATTTGTCGGCAGAACGCGACACTGTCGATCGGAGTTTAGGATGCCGCTACGTTTCCTCCAAACATATTTTCCTCGGAAGAGGACCGTCGACATCCGGCTTTAATCGTTTGTAAGAAATGGAGATGCGCGAAGAGCGAGGAAGAATGATTGAAACAGGGAAGTTCGTAATGTCTATAGAGCCATTGATAGTTCGAAGAGATTGAGCACGACTATCGTGAATTCGAATAGGGAGACAACTTGAAAAATTATTTTATTCAAAAAGTTAAGCTAGTCGGAAACGATATTGCTCTGTTTATGAGAAATTATAAATTGATTTTTATACAATACGAATTTGAATTTTATATTTCACATCCGTAAAATATCGCGTTTGAAACAATTGATAAGATAAAGATTTCGATTATTAATATAGCATTAGCAGTCCAGTTCTATTTTTCCGGCAACAGAATGCGATCTATCAGAGGATTAACCTAGCTGTCCAACCGGGAAAGGAATCTCAGGAAAGAAAAAAAAAAAAGGAGGATACTGAAACAGTACTGTAAATCTATGTCAACCGCCGGGAAGAAAGCGAGAAGCGAGACAAGATTGCACGTTAAAACAATACAAATTATCATGCACTTCTGTTGGCTGCATAAATCCGGAAGACCTCCGGCGGTTTTAAAAGGGATGCCACTTGCAGAAACTGCGCGGTGGCAAAAGAGTATTACACGTGGAACACATCGTGACGCATATTTCTAAATGGAATCAGGCTGATTTCAGGTAGCAGTGCGAGACGACAAGCTCCCGCGGGTATTAAGGTTGCCTTTCCGAAGTGAGCACTCGCGTTGTTGCAGCCATATATATATCTGCAGCCGCTTTTCCAGGTGGATTACCAAAGTCTTATGCTCTTATCTCGACGAACGCGGAGCGCAGGAGACGAGAAAGAGATTTCTACGCTGATCGAAAGTACAAGCGACTTCCATCCCGAGTCGCCCTCGTTACTTCTCTGCTCTAGAATACCTCGCGCAAGATGGCCAGCCAATAGTCACGGTAATCTGGAGGCAGATAAGTAGTAGTGGACGAAACGGGGCGGGCAGGCGAGGGCGAGCCCGGCTTGAAATTTAACGGTTGCGAGGGACAGTTATCTGGCGAGGCAGTTCGAGAGTTCGGATTATACGAATACTTTGAGATATTCTACTTTCTTTGGCGCATTTCGTTGATAGAATAAAAGTTAGAAGATTAATGAGGAGCCTCGAAAGGCAATTCGTTAGATAATTTACAAATGAATACAGATGTAGCGCGGTGCATCTACATTTTGGCCTCTTATTTGAATTTTCTATCAAAAACATTTATTAACACAATTAAAATCAAGAAAGGGCCAAAAGGGGCACTTCTATATATATTAATATTTATTAAGTACATTATAAAATATATTGTTATTTCTTCATTCGGTATAATAGTTAAATTAGTAATATTAATTATTAATATATGATGATTAATTGAAGATGTTATTAATTCGTATTTCGATGAGAAAAAGTTTAATACTATAAACGGGAAAAACAGCAGCAACACTTTTTTACTAAAGTATCTAAAAATGGCCAGATACAGATCTGAAAATAATCTTATTAGATCATATCTTATTAGACAATCAAAATAATTATGTAGGACGCTCAAGTTCATTAGAAAGTAGAAACTTTTTGCAGTATTGCTCATCATACTTGACCGTCCTACAAAATTATTTTCAGATCTATATCTAGCTAAATTATAGATATTTCAACAAAACTATTTTCACCGTATACGTTACATTCGAAAATCCTCGAATATTCTTCCTTCATATCGTGTATATGCAAAATACAAATAAAATTCTAGCAGAACGTATGTTGCACATATTATAAAAAAGATTAAAAAATTTAAGAGATACTAATTTACCCGAAATGTATATTTTTTTAAATACGACAAAATTGTATATCGAGCCAAATGTATATATGTACACATGAACTCGCAGGAAGAACTCAGCCATGCATTAATCTGCAACGTTGATTCAAAACGACAATATCATCGGGTTGCGCGGTATCAAAGTTTGTGCCCGTGCGAAGTTGAACACCGACGTGCGCGGTTGGATTCTGAATCGTGGCGCTGTATCTACGGGCCATTCTGAAGGCGTATTTAGGAGATAAAACAAGCCAATTTCGGGGTAATGATACGGAAGACCATGGTCGTTGGATAATTTGTATTGTTCTTCGGGACAGCTCGTTTATTATAGACGACTACAGCGGACGTTGCACTTGCTTCTATGTAGCCGCGATCTAGCGTAAACACTGGTACAACGTGTGTCGGAAATTTTATGGCAGTGTGCTTGTCTGCTTCGGCAACATCGGGTTCTTTAACAATTTAATGATAATTGGAGAAAAACCCCGAAAGAAGAAATACACGAATGTCTCTATCTTTTTTATGGCAGTTTATTCGACTAACGCATTTTGATACATGGCAGCGATAAAATGGATATATCGAGCGTAAAAGGTTAATTTCTTTGATAAATTTTAAATATATAAGGTTCAATTTAAACTTTTTATAATATAGCAAGTTAATGATTAAGATTTAACAGAAAATAAATCGTATTATTATATATAAAATAGATCAAGGAAGGATTTTCGAAGATTTTAGAATCTTGCAACGATGAATGTATTAATGTTCTTACTCAGAATACGTAAAGATATTTTAATTTCTAAATGGATTTCAACAACTTCTATTTTTGAATTGCTAAGATAATTAAATTGCTAGATTGCTAGATAATATACGTAAAGATATTTTAATTTCTAGATGGTGGATTTAAAAAACTTCTATTTTTGAATTGCTAGATAAATAATTTTTTTCTTGAAAATTTTTTAACTTCTTATGAATTTTTTCTATCAATAAAGCATTTACAAATTGCATGATATTTATAAGTACTGAAAAAAACATGTAAATCAAGACGAGAAACAGAGGAAAGAAGTTCTTAATGATAATATATGTATTGCAATTTCAAATATCATTTATGATAGCATCTCACGTGAATTTTTTATATTAAAAATGAGCAAGATTTTTTGCTCGTTTATCGTCGAGTATTTTGAAAAAAAAAATTTACGCCGAACTCTTTCTATAGAAATATAATGCCACAGGCCAAGCTGCAAGTTGCACCGTCGACTTTATTCCAAGCGACCGTCGACGTTCAAAGAAAGCCTCGAAAAAGAATTTCCGTATACATAGATGTGTTTTGCTTTTTTTTCATCCGATGCGCATTTTTATATCTCCATACTTTGCATGCGGGACTCAGTATCTTCAGAAGAAAATGGCGCAGCCTTCTCTTTCTCCCTTCTTTTTCTTTTCTTTTCTCCTTCTTTTGCAAAATACATTTTCTTAAATTCATTTTGGCACCGTAGATGCAATTTAAGATTTTTGTCAATTATAACGATACATATACACGTTGCTCCATATTGTTTCGAGTTCTATTGGGTATACAAACTCTATCGTTTTCGGGACATGTGGGATTGATATTTTTCAGCATAAAAAAAGTCTGTTTGAAATCACGAGACATGTAGTTCGACAGAAAAAAACAAGTTACTCGCAATAGTCGAAAAGTTTTTTGACACATTCATCAATATCGTGAAACAATGCCACCATCTAGAAATAATTTGGTAACAATACCGTGAAATTAAACAAAACTGGAGATGTACTACAACATGTTACAGTGTCCCCGTCAAATTACATTGGTTCTCTTCGATCTTTACGCTCTTTGTTTCTTTCTGACACGATGACGTCTGAACAAAAACACATTTAACGAAAAGTTCCTCTCCCTTTCATTACGGCTCCGTGCCACGGTGAAAATTCCCCAAAACGAGAACGGGCGAACGTTACGACCGACGGTCATTGTAATGGAAGAATTAGAGTGTCGACTCTTCGTTATTTCGAAACTTTTTATCCACCCGAAATACATTCGATTTAATTTTTTTTTCCTTCCTCCCTCCCGTCGTATTGTCGCCGTTGGAGAGACGAGCTGCCGAGAAAACGAGGGACTTGTTGTGCGGTGCAGGGACACCGGGCTAGGGGATGCGGACGAGAACGAGAGAATATTTCGATACCAGTCCGACCGTAAAAATAGAAATAAAACCGAGGGGAATTGCGTGCGCGTGTCCGCGAGTAGAGGCAGGTGGTATTGGCCGAAATTCGACGATACGCGAAGCAGGGTCCGGTGATCATGCTGCTGGTAATTAAATCAAACGTACAATGCACCGTACGTTCAAGCTATAATCCGTTACGATACGCGGCATCGATTTATCGGTCGTCATACTGCGTATTACAGATTCGTCGATCGATTGAGTGTCGTAAAAAAAAAATATGAACGAGAACCGCAATCTGAGTCGAGGTGACGTCGCACTTGTTGGTTAGCAATCAGCACATTTCCCAGTTTATTATAAAAGCGTCCCTTCCATAATAAATGAGATTTATAATCACATTTTAACATTATATATGTGTATAGAAACCACAGTTGAATTTAAAAAAAATATATGTAAAAACATGTACGCGCTTGTTTTCATCTCGTTTGTATCTCGTATTTAAACTTGATAATAGAAATAAATAATTTCGAATATATATGTAATAATGTTCATTCTTTCTATTAGTTGTTAGCAAATTATGGCTGCTAATATTTTCACAATTTGGAACTATGGGAATTTCGTCATATATATTTTGCATTTAATTGAGAGACAAAGTTCAGTAGACTTACAGATAATAGGCAAATTTCGATGCATACGTTACCCAGCAGCTGCTACATCGTGATCCTAAAGCAATTAGTTCAATAACATGGTACACCATGACTATCCTCGCCACTGGCAAATCGAATTTCTCGACAAGCTAACGCTGTCGATAACGTTATATTGTATCGCGTGTATTCTAACTGTATAAAGTAACAAAGGTAGTCGCGGAGTACATAGAAGTAACTCGTATAATTTGCATTTATCATTTACCGTTATTATCTCAATTGCTGTATCGGTTTAATTAAATGAAGCGTTTATCGTTATTTTTTAAACGGTAAGTAAAAAAATATACATGCAACAATTATAGTAATATCGTAAATTTCATCTCCCATTTAGTTCGAAATTGTGATCAGCTTTTTTTACAAAAACTCTTACAGAGAGTAATCTTTGTTAAATAATGTTTAAATTACTTTTATTTGCGCCTTCCATTTTGAAGGATAACACAGGGCGCTGTAACAAATGATGCTGATCCGTTCGCGAGCAAATACCTGGGTGCAACTATCGGCTTGCTATGTTTCGTGGATCATATGTGACGGATCCACGATTACAGTATCTCTCTTCAACCTACTTTTCAACTATACCATGGTAAATTTGCCCATCCAACAGCGAATACGTGCACGCTTCATCGCGCACTTGGCAGCTCTCGTATTTTATTTTTTCTCGCCCTTGTGCTCCTTGTTTCGTGGCCATATCATGTGATACTGACCTCTTTCAGATACGACATTGTTATTTAAGTTTTACACATAGCATCCGAGCGAGCAGGTCGAAAGTGACGTGAGCAATCTGTTTTCTCTATTATTTATAGATGTACACTGCATGGAGCTTGCATCAGAGATCAAAAGTATTAATCATGAAAAAGAGAAATTTAAGATAAGAAATTCTTCTCTCGATTTTTCTTTATTAATTCTTAATTATGTGAATTGTTTTCAGAAAATCTCAACAGTATTAATATTTCTTGTAATATTTTAAATTATTACTTCTACTTTATTTTTTTTTTTGGACAAAATTAAATTACAGGAAAACAGATTTCTCCAGCAATTACTGTATTCCCTTTGCGACCTGCCAACGCGTAACGTACGAGCATTTCTTTGCATTTGCGATAGATTTTTCCGGCGACTTCGAAGGCTTCGATTTTCTACTCGCGCAGTAGTACACGTGTTAGAAAGTTTTATCGCCTTTCAATACACGTAGCCTCTCATCGACATACTCAAAGGAAGTGATTTTAGACTTGTCTCTCTCTCGATACTATCTTACAAGTTCTTTCCGAACGTATTTCTTTTGGCAACAAGTTCACGATCATGCGACATGCGAAATTTATTATTTCATTGCTTTTTGCAAAGACTACTTGCTTCATAAAACAATTGGCTTAACATATTTGTGATAATATGTACGTTCTATTATATCAAAATGTTTTTAAGAAAAAATATTCTTAAGAACATTTTTAGAATCTTTACAATTTTTTTTTCAAAAAAAAAATTTTTTTACGAATTTTAGTAAAATTTAAAATTATTTTATATAACAAAGTGGTTTAATTATATTTTATTAAAATTTAACTAAATTATACTAAAAGTAAAAATAATAAAATTCGTCAAAGTCATCCCACGACTATCACGATTTTTAAAATAAATTCCAAAAGAAAATTCTACACGTAATTTTATCTGATTTAATCTCTAACCTGACCTACTCCAATTCATTTTATTCTTCGTAAATCGCGAGGAATTCTTATATCAAAGTAAATATATTTTATATTGCGACTCACTTTTCGATGACCACGTCGGGAAGAAAATACGTTGCTCCCCTCGTCCGCTCCCATTACTGCTCGCCGGGTGTCCACGTAGATATCATGGAATTTTCTCGAAGTCGTTATTCCATTACAGGAACTTCAAAGCACTTTTTATCACACGCCACGTTTCTCACTTCGAGCTTTCGATACGCACTGTTCGCCACGCACCTTCGACACGCGTCCTTCCTTTCCTACGTATCGAAACAAACGAACTTAACCTTCATCTCGTACACACAACACTTCCTACCAAAACACGGCACTCCACGACGCGTCGCGACTCCCGTTTTCGCCAGGACGCGATCGCTGTCCGCGGTGACGACGTCCGTTTCGTTTCGCCAGGACGCGAGCGTCGTCCGCGACGACTTCCACGGCATCGGAAGATCCTCCGAAATCGGGCGAGAAAAGACACTGCTGCCCCCGCCCCCGCCGCCGCCATTACTACTCGCCGCGCGTCACGTAGGCACCTCGGAATTTTCGTCAAGTCGTTACTCCGTGTTAGAGGCACTTCCAAGTACTTTTCACCATACTACCTCTCTCACTTTTCGTGGTTTCGATACGTACTGTTCGCCACGCACCTTCGACGCGCGTCCTTTCCGTTCTTTACCCGAAATACGTCGAAACACGTCTCCTTCACACACGACTCGACGCTTGCGACGCAACTACCGAAACGCGACACTCCGCGACACCCGTCTCGTTTCACGAGGGCCGATGACTGTTCGCGAACACTTCCATCGGCGTCGGATGATCCTTAGGAAGATCCTTGGGCCCATTCCTGGGACCGCTCGAGCCTCTTATCGACGAATTTCCTTCTAGATCCGCGATCAATAACGGATCAACACGCGACCGTGCCGGTACTCGGAGGGGCGACTGGGCGACTGACGACACTTCTACCAACTGTTTAACAACAAAATCGATTAGTCGCACGCTCCGCATCGATAAGTACACGATATACACGAATCGCACAGTTAAATAATCTTATCCACGAACATCTTGTTGACATCTTTTTGTTGATGGAGCATTATTGCTTTTCTTGATACAGTAAATAATCGGGATGCTCCGATCGGAGGTGTTTATGCGCGCTCGTATCTTAATGTACAAGCGGACTTCAGGGTGTGCGGCCGGGTGGAGCAGGAGGGGGTGGAGGGGAGAGGGGAAGGAATGCTCGCGCGGCGCGCGATTTGTTTATTTACTTGTACCTAATCGCTCGCTTCTCAAAACGTTTTTCGGCAGTTTCTCGAAATCGGGCTCGAATATAAATTCCCGTAATGACGTCCGACAATCCTGGTCGATTGTACGTTATTATGCAAGACTATTACTCCTCCAATTTTGACGATTTTGAGATCTTTGAGTAAAAATTCAAGCGTAATGTAAGTTATTGTATTTTCTTAGCTTTTTGAAAAAAAAAAAAAAATAGCAATACAAGTACGTACAAGCACGTACGTACTAATGTAAGTAATAATAATATGCTTTAAACCAAGCTTGGTTAAAAAGCCTATAGCCAAAAGTTGATAAGGATGTACATTGTAATTGCGGAAATTTTTAATCACAATCGATTCACTTCGGTGAACCACATACTCCCTCCGTTTTTGCCAACCGAAGGCTGGCAGTCGATTGTAAAAATAATTATGATCACAGAGCAATTAATGTGCATCTAAATAAATTCGAAAGCTGCATACGTAGCTTTAGAAAAATAATATTTTATCATTAAACCCGCAATGTAAATGTACATGTTATAAAATAAATAAGAGTAAACAAACAAGCAAAAAATGTATAGTTAAAAAAAAAACTTGTTTATTATTTATAAATTATTTTTACTTCAGTAATTGATTTTAACGAGCAGTTCTTACTTTATGGATTATCATGTATGTATATTAACATATACATACTGTTATTGGAAAAAAACAATGTCGCATGTGTATGAAAAAGAAGTAGGGAGGAAGGATAAAAGTTGAGCTCTCATACATAGATTCAATGATAGAGTCTCGGGATGAAATTCTTTGTGTCAAAGAGAGGCGGCTTCGAAGTTCGTTGTTTGTTTGTTAGCCGTGAAAGCTCCCTCTCTCTTTCTTTTTTCCGCTGACCGTTCTGGTGAAAGAAAACATGAAGTACGATACTCTTATATCGGAAGATCGACCTAACCCTATCTTGTAACGTCAATATCAATTTATTTTGGATCCGTGAGCTCCCGTAACACGAATCGATCCCCGCGTTTATATCGATTCTTGTAAAATAAGTCCAAGTTGAACGACAACGCGCGAGCTCGCGAGAATCCAACGTTAGCCGTCTATCCGGGCAAACATTATTACGTTTCCGCGCAGAAATCCGACCATCACGGCGGTTTATCGTCTCGTTATTACTAGATACGTTCAACCCTTTATCCACGGCGATCTACGACTTAAGGCCAATATCGAGTTATTAGATATTCACATGGCACGTACGGTATACGCCATGTGGAATATTGAGAGAGTCCTCACAGGCAAGATAGGTATCAATTACATGTTCATAGGTTTTATGAGTGAGGATTTAACCGTATAGCGAGTACCCGATATTGATCGAAAGTGATACGAAGATAATGGCTGACAAGAAAGATCGCCACTTTCAACAAACCTGAGGGGGATTAACGAGAAATCGATGGCGATTGTCTAGTGCTATCTTCTCAAATAAAGCAAGTGCGTTCAAGTATCGTTTGTCTTCAACTTCAACACGTATAACGACTTAATTGCACTGTAAGTGCAAGGCCCTATATCTTTTTTATTAGCATTGCACTTTAGTCTTTAAATCCTTAACTACAGTTTAAGGAAGATTTAAAAGAGTTTTTGATGTAGAACAGATAAGAAATTCTCACGAAAATCACGTGTAAAATCCATTTACACGATCTATAAACTGTGACAGAATTCAAGACAGAATTCTATTTATAATTTTGTATATCAAATTATGATACAATATAATTGTAGATAAGAGAAAAAAATTGTTGTATTATACGAACTATAATTTTATTTAAAATTATGTATAGAATATTTAATCGTTTCTTTCTTTGACACAGAGGAGAGAGAGAGTGAGAGAGAGAGAGAGAGACAGAGAATGAGAGAGAGAGGAGTTGGGTTATTAAAACATATGACATATCTCGAATTCTGTCGCAAATTATAGATCTGAAATTATAGGTTGCAAATTATAGGTCTAAAGCGGACTCAATATGATAGATAATATTTAATAAGATGGAATATTAAAAAGCGTATGTGTGTTTCAGTTTGTATTTATTTCATAAATCTGAGAGTTAGGAATAATTTATGATCGTGCGCCGTATCTGTTTCATACATGTATAAAATTGGACTGTAAACAGATATCTATAATATTCATGCGTATCGTGAATGTCTAGTGAGTTTCATACGTGAAACCGCAATTACGTTTAGAATTTAATGGATTTTCCCATAACGTATATTCGTTTACGAAGGTTCATAGTCAAAATGTGCAGTTAGTGGTATAAGTGACGCATCGTTTCTCTCAGTCTTTGCCGGAACAATGGAGCGTGTGTACCTAAATCTAAGAACCAAGAGAACAAAAGGACACTCATGGCACTAACAATCAGATTTCGTGCCAAAGACAATTGAGTAGCTTTGATAATTATATGATATTAATGGATATATAAAAATTTTCTCAATATTTTGTGTAATCAACCGAATATTTTAATTTCACGAGATCTTTATTCAAATTCTTTTATTTTTTATTTTGAATTTATATCATGAACTTGATCATGCCAGCAAATACCATGATTCCGACAAACACAAGTTATAAAACAAAAACAAGAAAGAAAGAAATTATATATTCTCTGATTTAAATAAAATATTTGAAAATATTTAAATATCTTTTAAATAATTAAAAATAATTTTATATACGATATCTCTTATAATCACCGTACAACATTTTAATGTATTCTGGCATGTACTATATATACTACATAAATTCTGGATGTTGTAGTCGANATTCTGGATGTTGTAGTCGAAAATACGATAATGTTGAGGTTGGAATAATTATCAGCGATCAAAGTTGGCCAACAGTATCGTATAAAGTTAGCAGTTTAGACCCATAATTGCATCTATAAATTATACTTAAAGTTCAGTTGTCACTCACCGATATGACGCGCAGCAGCGGAGTTACGAACTACGTTGATCTGTAAAATATAAAATAATCAAATTAATACAATATTTAATGTACAAAATAATTAAAATATTAAGAAATAATTGAATATGAAAATTATTTACAACAAAATCTTATGTTTTAAATATAAACTTTCACAAAATATGATTAGAATCTATATATTTATATAAATCTTTTATATAATATTAAAATCATTTTATTAAGTATTTAAAATATCTTTTAATTACAAAGATTATTAATAATTTATGTATGCATATATAATATTGATAATTTATGTATACACATATTATTATTATATAATGACGCAAAAAATTGTACGAAATTAACGCATTACAATGCCAGATTAAGAATTAATCCGTTCTGTGCTCATAATGTTTCTGTAAACAAGAAAAAAATTTTAAAAAGTGGCGTCATCCATTTTCTGAAACCATGTTATAGAATGCGAATAAACTCGAGCCAACGGTTAATTAAAACATGACGTATCGTTCGAGAATACACAACCGAAATTCTATTTAAACGCAATGCATTTCGGATGTATAAATCTCGTGAAATACATGCATTATTAATAAACAGTCAATATATCACCGCTTTCCGTTCTTGAATCATTCTATCGGATAGTTCGCGTATTACTGGGCGCTTTTAATCCAAGAATAATACAAATTGGATTTAAACTAATGAAAACTTTGAAGACTGATGCAAGTAATATGAATTATAAAGATTAAAGAAATCATCACTGTGTGGATAATGCTGTGAAATAGTAATTTACACTATCTGTTTGCTTCGATTCCTACTTCGTGCTAAGACATACTTGAGACGAAAAGCCATTTCCTCGATAGATCTAATGAGTTGTTTATCGTGAGCGTTAATGTGTAGAGAGCGATTGCATTCGGCGCCTCGGTGGCACTTGCCTCGACAGTGTCTCGAAGAATAATAATACAAGGAGCAGTTTGCTCTTGCCGGCTCGAGTCTCACGACATAAACAGAGCGTAAAAACACGACGGTATACCGTCGTATCGCATACCAAGATAAATTTACGACAAATATTTTCTGTCCTCGGGTTTTAAATTGAGTATTAAATAAACAGCCGACAGCTTTCTATTATTCCGAATGACAGTATCCGGCGATTTGTGCAATTCACTCTCTTAATCCGCAAAAACGGGATTTGAGGGGATTACGCGTGGCGTGAAAAATTTAAAGCACGGCACGAGTATATACTCAAATCCAAGCAAAGCATCGAAACGTCCAAGAGTACCATGATAAAATAATAATCCAGAATTTCCATTTTCTACTCTGCTTTGATACTTTCCAATTGAATAAATCGCGTGAGACACAACGCTTTAAGAAAGATATAAATTATTTTACACAATATCAAGTAAGAATTCGTAAAGTGAAAGATCGAAATCGATATAAAAAAGTGATCTTTTTCCTTCCCTGTGAATTTAACACGGACGCATTACGTAATTCATGTAATTCAAACGGTTGCCAGATTTATATATATTCAGCTCGTATTGAATTGATTTCAGCGCCGTCCCGTCTACTTTCCCATGTACTTTACAGGCGATTAACTCGGTTAATTACAGGTAATTATCCCTTAAAATCGTACCTCCGTCGCTCGCATAAATTTATCCTTTAATCCAGCGTGGATTATAATGGCTCGGTCTATCGTCGTCGGACCAGTCCCTCAAAAATTTTATTCGATTACTCGATTAATAGTCCTGTCAACGGTTCGTAACCCGAATAAGATTTTTTCTTCGAGCATATCTGCCGCTATTAAATTGATTTAACGCAACTATTGCTTCTCTATGCACTGTGAAATCCCTCTTAAAGCTTTGCGTTTACATTAAATGAAGCACAATGAATTTCACTATCAGAGATATTTCCCGAAATTTTTAGTAAATGAAAATTTTACGTACTTTATACTAATGAGTCACATGTTTAACAATTTAATTTGATAAATCGTGACATGACCAAGCTTGAAACAGATGCTATTTTTCGGACGAAAGAATATTTTTAAAAACTAATCGCGAAATTTAAATTTGATGAGCGGTTCACTCTTCCTTTTTCTGTAAACAGCAACATTTTGATTAATTTCATCTAACGGTTTGCATTACATATACAAAATATTGTCAAGTACAATACATGAAATGTTAATTTATATTTAATAGAATTATAAATGTTAATATTACATATTGCTGTTATTATCCATGGATTGTCATTGTCATGCATATTATACCTTGAAATGACCCTAAAGCGAATGACCTTAGCGATATTTAGATATATACATACGTGAATTACGTCCCTGGAAATAATACACAGACAAGATGTGTGCATTCGATACAGAAATAGGTAGGAATTTCAATTTCCGTTTTGTGCGATACTTTGCGTCTGCATTCTCTTCACGATACCGTATCGTCTCTCAATAAATGTAACAAAACGTGCTCAACCTCGACAGACGCGAATGTCCCTTCAGTCATGAGTTTGCCGGCTAGCTAGTTGCAATTACTGCGCAATGTGGTACAGGTTACGAGCATGTTGAAAAACCGCATATACTCGTGCCTGGATTTTTCGACGATGAATGAGATTTAACAAGATCCCCCGCGAATAGAAGCGCCGCGAAAGAAAAAAAAAAGAGACGTATGTATTAAATACTGTCGTGAGTCCGTGCACGTATTCCTAAAAATTTAATATCTTCTCTACTCGCGGATGGATATTGGATATCATAAATATTACGTGGTAGATACGTTAGATAGAACCATATTGTTCATGTCGAGCAATAATTACAATCCTTCTGAAGCAAGGAAAAGAAATTTCTATCTGAAATTCAAAATTGAGAACGGCAGAAATAAATTTAAAATTTTTAATAAAAACAATTTTAGTATAAATTTAATTTAATATAAATTTATAAATTTTTTATCGGATGGCTTCTATACGATTTATTTAAAAAATTTTTAATATAATTTAAGAGATATGCGTCTGATTCAAAAACAACGGCGAACTTCAGTCATTAAAATCAGGGCAATATTTTTTCATTTAAACAGTTTTCTGCACGTAGCTTCCTGCGAAACCGCGCGGCAGCGTTGGTGAGATCGGCTATGGGAAACGGTAAAACAACGCCGTGTGAAAATGGCTCGTAAACGCGGGACACAATTTGAATCGGTAATGCCAGTGCTATTGAAAGGCCGCTGTAAAACTGAAGTCCACAATACCATAAAGTTTCGAAAACGGTGAGACGTCTCAACGTTATTCCCTACGAGTCTTTTCGAACTAAACGATAATACAAATATAATACGAAGTATCTCAACGTTTTCATAATGAACATTTTATAAAATGCAAATCTACTTGAGATTATTGAAAGAGTCACGGCTAGTAAAATTAAGTGCAGTCGCATGCATTTATAATTTTGACTTTTAATATTTGCTAATTCTATTCATTCATAGATTCAATGGATAGATTCAATTTTACTTAATTAACATTTCGATCGTTCTTATTACGTGCTAAGGTATATTTTGGCGTAAAAGAGATTTTCGAGTGAATTTGTTAAACCAATATATAAGTGTATATTTTACAAAAGTGGAATGCACAATATTTGAGGCGTCACTTGGCAAGATACGTGATGTAGTTTCCAAACGGAGATCAAGTCCGTCGCGTTCCCGAAAATTACGGACACGCTGGCGAGAGTTCTTATTAGAACTCTCGCGCGACCCGTACGTGACATCGATGTTCAAAGATTTATGGCGGTCTCGGGTATACACGGATTTTCGACAAAATGACTGCAGCGACTGATTAAACCGGAACACCGACACTCTCGCGGCGCTTCCAATGTAGTACACGCGCCGGTACTATCGGTTTTAGTCTAATGAATTAGAGTAAATTACACACGCGCGGTCCCCCAGCATGCGGTTTATTCGGCGCGCTGAAATATTTAATCGGCACAGAATGAAAATCGCGATAAATCGATTTTATCCATTTCGGCGACGGTATAATATCGTTTCAGTGCAATGTCGCACGGTATGTTCGCCGTACAAAATTAATAAAAGCGATCGTAATCTCGATTACTGATAGCAGTTAGTAATTATATTAGCGTAATTAAATTATGCAAATGCTTTGATCAATCAGTTAAAGCGAATGAATACTTACTCGTAATTATTTACTCAAATATAATACATCCACATGATTTATACATATGTACGTGTACTTTAACGCTCGTGTATTTAGACTCACATATGCTTCCAGAAATTATATCATAAATTTACGAAGAGATGTCACGCGTGTGCTTGTTAATATTTTGATTTTCAATCACTGAACGAACTCATTTTAAATATCTAAGAATTGCGCTAAATAAATATAAACACCCTGGAATTATGAAAGCTATTATTTTTGATAGATTTATCGATTTCAATAATTTTACATAGCACTCATAAATTACACATAGAGTATGTAATTCAGAAAAATCTATATATGATCCTCTTGAAATATAATATGAAACTTGCTCATAATTTTTTATTCTATAATCCATGTACGATTGAATGCCTGTCGTTGAAAATTCGTAGTCGACCGCTACGATCCAATATGCTTTGTGTAGGCGTAATACAATAAATCAAGCAATCACTATAAATGGCGAACGGGGAAAGGGTCGTGAAGGGGATGAGGGAATGGGGGAAAACACGTACACGTACGATCACACAAAGAGGCCGCGCTCCGAGCAGGGATGGACTGGGAATTGGGGGAGCATACATCAGATTGTGCTCCATATATCCCTGGGTAAAAGATAACATTTTCATCCTTGTACCAACGACAATTTTGCGCACCAGGTCGACGGTGGCGTACGACGCGTTATTTATTTTCCCCCTTAGAACGCGCGACAAACGTCAATCAACATTTCCAGTCGCGAACTCAAATACGCCCTTTGAAAAAATAATGTGGCAAAAATATTGGTACTCGCTCTTCGATGCAGAGGAGCGTCAATATTTTCGCGTATTACTTTGCAAACCACAAGCTCGCATTCGCAATGTGTATTTATGACGATTGGGCGAATGAGTGAACATGCTCAACGGATATTTTCCGATAGTTACATTGCAATTGTATCCTCTTGTTTTTCTCGAAAGGCTTGGCCAATTAAAAAGCTTCTTCGCTACATGCACACATACCTGATATATCGTCCTTATAAAATACAATATTACGGATACTCTAATATCGCGTGATATTATCTTAAATTTGATGAGCGCGATAAAATGGAATAAAATGTAGAGCTGTGAAACACGCGTTACCCGAGCCTGTTTGACGTAAATGTTATTATATACAGCATCTCATGATCGTGAGCGATAATTCATTCAGAGTAGTTTCTGTCTTTGAACAAAAGTCTTGACACGAAAGATCGCAATTTCGATGTTTTCTAATTCTCGAAAAAAATCAAAGAGAAGAAATGTATTGTTCGCACGCGCGCATAAACAATGATCTCGCACGTATACGTTGATGTATTATTTGTTTTCAATGCACATATTTTGTAAAACAAAATCGGGAATTTATTATACAGAAATGTAATGATAATGTATTTTTAACGTAGAATAAGATTTTACTATGGTACGAGCAAAAAGCGGATTTTATAATATCTTGCAAATGTAACATATAATGTAATCAAAGAAGATTGCATTGTTAAACTTAACAAATTTAATGTAAAATATGCATTTCAAACATCAACATTATTTCCTTGATATTTGCGCATTGCAATTAAATTAATGATATCATATATAAATACTTCATGACAAATAAATTTATTCTTCTTAAAAAGAGAAACCTTTAAGAATAATTAAGATCATGTTATCACTCAGATTCAAATTATTATTTTATTTATGTATTGTTGCACATATTAATCATCCTTTATCGCCATAGGTGTGATAATTGATTATGCGCACGCACATGTGTATACGTGCGTGTGTATGAGCGAGTGAGTGAGTGAGTGAGTGAGTGTGAGAAAGAGAGAGAGAGAGAAAGAGCCATGGATTAATTAAATGAAGTAATTTTCCTAGTATAATGTACATTGTAATAATCAATATAATTGCTCAGTGAGATTTATTTACCACCGAATTACGATTGTCGGTGCAATCAGTAACCGAATAAACAATTAATATGTAATTAATAATTTTATGATAATAACATCTAGATGGAAATGCAAGATAAAATATTAATAACAAATATTTTATTAAATAACAAAGTTGTAAAGAAATATGTGAATAATTTTATGGCACTTGGCAATTATTTTAATAGAAAAAATAATTAACAATTTTCAAATCGATTCAATTAAAAAGTTTTTTTTTTGTTGCTGTACCTAATACTTCTGCTTTCCTTTTTCCATTCAATGCACATCTTATTTTGCATTTTCTCTCTCTCGAGTATCATACGTTGATATATATATCAGAGTGCTCGGTAGCAGCGTGGTGGGCATACTGATATCGACATTTTGACGGACGACCACGCGCAAAGAGGAGGATATTTGGTAAAAGGTATAAACAGTTAATGTCTTTGGCGATCGAGATCGTTTCACGGTGAATGCGGCCGATGCTGTCCGCTTTGAAAGCAAGCGCTTTGATGTACTTTGACACACTCTTGCACGGTATATCACCGCGGCTCGAGTGGCGAGTATCCCGTTTCCTTTAAAAGTCGAACGACGTTGACGAAGTATGCTGTATGTACATGGCTGCAGGTACGCCAGCAGGATTTAGCCAATATTTTACATGCGATACATCAGACACATTGAAATACACCGGCGGTATTTTTCAGCTTGCGAAAACGCGATAATCTCAGAAGGTAAAAAGTGCAATCCGAAAGTAATCAGGAAAGTTGAAATATAAATTCAGAGATATCAGGAAACACGATTATTATTGTATATAACAATGTTCTGTGCACTTGATAAGAATAACACTATAATGCCACGAGTAGCAAGATTTAAAAAAATTGTTTTATACGCGTCATGGAAATTTCTTTTTATCCTATAATAAAATTTTACGGATCATTATATCATGCTTGACGAAGGTGTAGAATAAAGTAGCTTTTATCGCGGCATTGTGATCTGCGTAAAGTTTCCAGACACTTTGTATTTCATTAAGAGGAACACGATATAAACTAAGCATTGCGTGGTCGCTCGTTACGCTGTAAGGATTCAATTAGGAGTCTCGAGGGAGGAGCACGGAAGGCGTTGATCGATGAATTAAATCGCGAGCGGCATCGCGGCCGGCTTAATTCATTGACTTTGGAAACTAGTTGGTGAACTCCTGAAGGTAAATTCGGAGGGTCGCCGGGAATGGTCGATTCGTGGCGATAGATATCCTTCTTCGCCTCTTCCGCGTCGATTTTATAGACTAATACACGCTCGCGAACAAAGCCGCGGCTTATGAGGGTAAAACTTTTCCACTGCTGCGAAATACGGGGTATA
>QKQZ01055892.1:0-20402 GCA_003595255.1 Solenopsis fugax | reverse complement strand
GACGCGACTGACACGGCCGCGGGTGGCGGCGGAACGGCGCTGGACACAGAGAATTTCTGCACGGGGGAATACAGGTCCCCCGTGATGCTACCGACCACCTTTGAGCTAACCGCATACATGTTTTGCATCTCTTTAACCTTCTGCTGCTTTCGGTTGGCGGCGGGTGACTGCGTCTGCGCTGCCGTGTCTGAAATGCTCAGGCTCGACATGAGGGGAATGCTATCCGAAGAATCGAGGGAGTCTAGGTTGGTGTCGGATAGAGTGGAATCACCGCCCAATTGGGTGGTGTCGTGTGAGGTAATGGACGGCGGTTCGGAAAGCGCGGGGTCGAAGAAGGGTAAGTCGGATACAACGGCGGTGGTCAGGATTTGATCCTCATCTTGAAATTGTACCGCCAGAGTGTTGAAGGGAGACGCGGGTGTTGTGTACACGGAGGGACATACCCCTCTGGCTTGGTTGTCCTTGAGAAGTTGCGCGAGAACCTCGGGACTTTGCGCCACGATGTACGTGGATACCGGTGCCGCGGATAGTTGCGATTGCTCCGTTGTATTTTGCGGTTGCCGGGAGGGTTTCGGTGGCGGCACATCGTCTGCACCTATAAGACGGAGTATTTTATAGATATAATCAATATATCAAATGGTATGTGCATTTCGCTAAAAAATTAAATCATCGCAACTTGCTACGTACCCCAGGACATGGCTTGTACCCTTCTGTTCTCTCGTCTCATCGTCTCTTGCTGCTGATGTTTTTCTTCTAGCAAAATCTCGCTATAATGATATAAAAAAGAATATATAACGTAATTTAAAAAGAACGTTTAATTTTAAATACTCACTGTAAAGTTTCTCTAATCTCTTTAAATGTCGGTCTCTTGCTAGGTTCGTAGCTCCAACACTGAGACATTAGAGAATACAATCGTGGCGGACAGTGATTGGGAAGCGCGAGTCTCTCTCCGTTCTCCAGTTTACGTATCACTTCGTTATTTTTTACGCCTTGGAATGGTTTTACGCCTAACATTAAAATTTCCCACATACATACACCTAGAACAACAATCAAGTTTTATTAGCGTGTCTTCTAAGAGAAGAGCAATCTTTGTAGATGATTAACAATTAGCGATTAATAGGGGAAAAACTAACCGAACATCCAAACGTCAGACGAAGTCGTAAATCTTCGGAAGTTTATACTTTCCGGTGCCATCCATTTAATTGGCAGCTTACACTTGCTCGCAGTATAATAGCTTTGATCTTCTACCCATCTACTAAGGCCGAAATCCGCCAATTTGACGCAATTGTGTGCTGAAACCAATACGTTTCTCGCAGCGATATCTCTGCAATAAAAAGATTATGGATATTAGATGTTTGAATAATGAAATAACAAGTAGATTTCGTTTATCGATAAATACCTGTGCACGAATTTTTTGCTTTCGAGATACGAGAGGGCAGTGCTCAATTGGAAGGTATACAGTAAAAGTGTGGCAAGGTCCAGACGGTGCTTATTAGACTGCAGATAAGCACGCATTTCTCCGAGTCTGGCTAATTCCATCACGAGCCAAATCGGCGCCTCTGAACAGACACCGATCAGTCTGATAATATGCGGATGCTCAAATTGCTGCATAATATCTGAAATTTTAAATCATTTTCCTATAAAATTATCGAGAAATATACGTTTATGTATCTATTTTATTTTATTATTATAGTAGATATATGATTTATATTTTGTAGGTTCTCCATACAGGCTTCTTCCAGGAATTTTTCGGCAGTGGCAAGATCTGCATCGACCTTGCAGGTCTTGACGGCAACGGCGATGGTCTGGCCATCTCTTCCTTTGTATGATCCTTTATGGACGTTACCAAATTGTCCCTCCCCTATGATTTCACTTAATTCTACTTGATTTCGGACTATCTCATAATCACGAGCTGTAAAGAAAATTCATCAAATCAAATATTTCTCACGTATTGTATTACAAAATACAAAGAAAAAGATAATACGTCTATAAAGAATATTATAACTACATTTTTAATCATTTTCGATTACTGTTATATTAATCTGAACAATGAAGATACATGTACTTACTAGCTGGGGTTGAATAATCCCCCTCTTCGTCGACGATCTCCGCATAATCTTCAGACAAAATGGTTCCAGTTTTACCGGCATTCTTCTCCGCTGGGCTGCTGGTACCATCTTGCCTATATTTCGGCGGTTGTGCATCTATAATTAAAATCATGTTTTGTATGTATATAGAATAAAATAGTATTGTGCTTTCATAAAATATTCAAATATATACATAATATATACATATGTCTTTCTGATTTGTTTTACCTTTGCATGGACAGGGATAATTCTTCCATGATCCAGCTTGCGAATACAGATTAAAGAGAGACTTAGTATTTTAATGTTAATAGAATCAATGTTTATAAGTAAGTAGTTTATAATAGTAGTTTTTTTATAGTAGTCTTTTTTTAATACTTTTATCTTTACCTTTTCTATTCCACAATGAAGTGTTGCTGCCTGTGACTAGTCTACAATATCCATCAATCAAATCTGCGAGGCTTTCCGCTTGATCCAGACTGGAACAAGTGATACTGAGAGTCTCCGCAGCACCCGCGACCCTTAATTTAATGCACGCCTTCGCGTGTTCTTTGCAATCTGACACTAACGTTTGGATGGATTGTATTTGCGAAAATTCTGCCATCCTAGTCGGCTGTAATCAAAATTTTAGTTTGAAAAACTAGAATTATGATATTTTTATTCTAAAAACTATATAGATTTATGTTATAAAAAAATATGTAGAATATAAAAGATGTATATATGCGAAAACATACCACTGTTCCGCCTCGATGAGCCATATAAGATATACCCAAGTCCGGTCCGATGACTAGTTCTACAGGTATTGACCAGCTTGACTGCAAGTTATAGAATAGAAGTTGTAAGTGCGATATTGAGTGTAATAAAAACAAAAAGTGTATAAATTCTGCAAATTCTGTAAATTTTACTATATTTTTAACTAAATTATTCTATAAGTTTTTTTTTGTGTATACATTAGATTTTCATATGCTATTGCTTACCCCTAAAGCGCATATAAACCTTTCCTGGTCGAAACGATAGTGCGCCCGCAGCAGATCGAAGAATTTGAACATGCACTCGAGTTCAGACAACGCCGCGACTTTTTTAAAGTGTTGCTGTATCAATTTTCGTAGCGCCTTCGGCTTCATTCCGTTTAGCACGGAGCGTGGAAGAAATTTGTGTAGGCCAACCTGTGAAAGAAATATAGACACATATTCGTTTTATTCGTTTCACGTTGTATGGCGAAAGGGAAATGAGTGTATGCGAAGTTGTATTATTGTAAAATCCAAATTATTGTCGAGGTTTGTCGCTTTGAGAAATTTTACCTCACGTTCCAGATATTCCAGATTGCTCTTCTTGTCCAGAGCGATTTGCGGCATGTCCTTGAAAAAGTAGCGGATCTCCAGGCAGCAGAGCTGAACCGCGACGTCCTGGTCCAGAGTGGCATGGTTTGCAAGCAGATAATCGTTTCGCACCTAAATGCATATAGATGAATGTAATTTATGCAATTTATTTCTGAAACATTAAACGTTAACTCGCTTAACTGTCAATGGACATTGTTACCGTACCTGATCGTAATAGTAGTAAAACGTGACCTTGTCTTTCTCATAGAGATCATTCAGATTCTGAGGAAGATAACGCACTCGGAGTTCATACCTCCACTCGCAATGCGGATGCTTTCGCTCGTACTTTTCTTGTACCTAGAAAAATGGATACAAGTCGAAGAAATTGCGAGAAACAGAATATGTCGACATGTTGAATACGCGGCATATTCATCTATACCTGATACATCGTTGTGTCCTGATGCAACCAATAACTCTCTCCGGATCCGGGATGATGTAGCCTCATTGCGTACAGATTTCGATAATGTCTAGTACCAACGGCTAATCGACTAGTTACCAAAGAGATGATACCTTTAACGTCGATCGCATCACCGAATTTGACGACGTTAAAGCCACCTGAATTGAAGAATATCAAGAAACAAACAATAATTAATAAGATTCTTATATATTTTGTTTGCGATTAATTACTTAAAATTCTCCTTCTTATTAGACTCAATGCTGTTTTGAAAAGTTCTTTAAAAAAAAATTATACAGTTAAAAATTTTGAACATGCCTATTATTACAATATAATTAAAAAAAAAAAATGAAAAAAAATTGATTAAGTTATTATATTGAAAAAACTGGAGAATCTTCTTAATAAAGAAGAAATCTATACAATTTTATTTTATTCTTTGACTGATATTTGGTAATAATTACAACTGAAAAACCAAACGTGTTTACGAGAGTACAAGAAAGTAATAATGACATCATGATTGAAGAGCCGTTTTTATTTGTTCTAGCAAGAAGCAAGCGTGTCTCGTCACTGATCTCTTCATTCTCTCGCCTAACGCAAAGGGTTCTTTGACAAGGTGTTTCGGGGTGGAATAACTTACCGTTGGGAAGATGAACTTTTAAGGTCGCCTTATCCATAGGGGTGGGTGAGCCATGCGGCGGGGTGTTCCTGCCACCGCCGCTGCTCTGGACACCTCCGACACCACCTCCACCTTCATCTCCTGCTCCAGTGCTCATCCCCTCATGGCTACGTGGAAAAGAAACAAAAGGCTCGACTTAATGAACGCTCCCGCACATCAATTATGCATTATTTCAGAAGACCGCTTGTTACACGAGCGCAAGTCTTGGTAAAGATCAATTAATCAGCTCATGATAAAAGCTTGTCTCAAAATTCTTGCGATAAAGCTAACCTGAGGTTCTCCTATTTTCGACCTTATTATGTAATGACTTCTATTTTTATATAGCCATTTCCTCGTATATATTTCCTCGTATTATTTAGATAATTTTATATACTGAGAAAAAAATTTATTTAAATACTTGTAATGAAATATTTATTTACGGTACATAAATATTTATTCAATAAAAAATGATAGTTACATTACATTAGTGATTCTTACTAAACAAATACTTATTTACATTTAATAAATATTTTCATTGCAAGTATTCAAATAAATATTTATTAAAATTTATATAGTAATTTTTATACTTAGACAGCGCGAAACAATAAGTACATCGCATTTGTTTAAAGTTCGCACGATCAGACAGAAGAAGAAATTTCTACAGAAGTAGATTCCAACAGAAGTCGCGACAAGAATAATTTGCGCGATTCATGCAGTCTCGCGACAATTCGTTTCACCCTGAAGGACAACACTCGCGTTTCGATCTGTCGGATACGTGAAACGTTGCATCCTGCGGCTGCGACGAATGAAATCGCAAGCCCCACGGTGCCATCGCCGTAGAACCAGAGCTATTGCGAAACCGAACGACACTTTCAGATGTTACCGTGACCAAGGAAGTGTCACAAGAAGTCATGAAAAATTGTGTTAGCGTCGCAGAAGTGCAGCGAGACAAATCGGATCGTCGCATTCCGTCGCCCCGTTATATCGAATAGATCAAGTCACGATTGCCGGCTGATGACATCCGCGCGGATCAATGACTGTCGACATCGTGGCAAAGCCTGTCGTTCGCTCGAGATATTATTAAGTCACGTAATGATCGTACATTTGATATTATACGCCGTAATGATTAATAAATTCGTAATAAAACGCTTTCGATGAGACGCTCTCGCGATGCACAGGTAGAAGTTTCTCATAAAATTTGTTCCTGGTAATATCATGGTAATTGTAAGACAACATTGTATTTCGAAGAATTTCATGTGATTTTCTCTGCTTTACTGATATTTATTAAACATATTTTATATTTTAACACATAAAATAAGTTTGATTATTTTTAGTAAATTGTATAATTATGAATTTCAATAATTTAATTATTTATATTTGAATAGTTTATCATTTTTATTATTTGAAATAGAGAATAAATGTTAAGAGCAATAACACATGTATCTTACATAAATTTTACGATGCAGCATGGTAAATTGATCGGCATGCCGTTTGACCCATAAATAGGCAATATATAGCATCATATCAATATAAGAAATAATACGTGGCCCATAAATAGGCAGGAGACTCATTCAGATTCCGGATTCGAATCATACTAAAGTAAGCATGTTTTTTCAAAAGACGATATATGTAACATTAATTACATAATTATAATATAAAGACGAATTTTGTATATAGTTAAATATAATTATATAAGAAAATTTTGTCTCTAATTGCAAAAAATTTTCTTAGAACATTTTACAATGCTGAACGGTAATTTTTATTAAATAGTTTATAAAATATCTTTTGCACAAATATTTCACAAATTCCTGTCGTTACTCATAATGTTTGATAGCCAAGTTGTTGCAAGCTTATTATCATACGTGATAAAATTTGTAGCAAATTTTGTGATGAAATATAACGAACAAATCTCTCCAAATGCAGTTTTTTCGATACAATCGAAACAGCACGAAGCGTTGCCGTGAACTGCATTTGCATTGCACCTATTAATGCAAATGTGTATTACGAGCGACGTCTGGCTAAAGAATGCTGTCGATCAGGGACCAAGCGTTTGCGCTGGGAACCACTAACCATGACGCTGATCAGTATGCAAAGTTTCTAGAAAGAATCGATGATCGTGTTCTGAATTTCATAAATGTTACACAATTCTTTGCTTCAGATAATACAATCACTGTATAAAGCAAAAAATTTAGAGAGAAGATTTTCCAAGAGATAATTTTCAAACTTTTCTACTTTTGAAATTTTATAAACTTCTCTTCATCGTTTTATTTAAACAGGTTGGAAAAAGATTAATCTCATATTTATTCTCATCTTGACACTCTGTACATCACTGAAATAAAAAAAGTATCATCATATTTGTAAGATGCACAGAAAAGTCTCAACGAAAGCAATTTTCATGATATTACTACGCGATCGAGAAAATTCAACATGACATAAAATTGATGACACAGAGATAAGCGTGTGGTGGATCGCATTTTAAGCTTACAATTTTTATCATGGATTTACGCATCGTAAAAAGGATTTTGGTGCAAATTGCGCTCTTCACGAAAGTCCGAGCTGCCTGCCGATACCAATTTATGCGCGAAAGTTCACCCGCGTAATGTTACACTGATCCGCATTACGACCACGGCCGTAAAACGATACGGTCGTGTACGTAAATCATCGTGAACGCAATTACACGAATAGAATTATGAGAGTGGCTTACTATTACTAGGCTAATATATTATTGTACTAACGAGAAAACATGTGTGTCTCTTTCAAATTTTGCTTAATTTCACAAAAAAGAACACATTCTTGTTTTTTTCAGAACATATTTTTATTAAATATATTGAAATGAGATATAGTGTTAACAGACATAACTTCCTTATATAAAGAAATTGTTGTATAATTTCACCGAGAAAAATATATTCTTATTATTCAATAATAATTTTCATGAGTTGAGAGAAAAAAGTATCGAATAAAAAAATAACATAATTTTCAAACCAAAAGTTTTTCTATTACTATCAAAACAATCATATTGTGCTCTTTAGATAATTATTATAATATTGAAATAAAAATATATTTTACTGAAATTTATTATAAGATTATCAAATTCTTTGAAAAAGATTGAATTATAAGCAAGAATATAATTTTTTGCTTACACGTGAAACAATGTTTGTTAAACAGATTATGTTAGTTTCATTTGACACAAATGTTTTTCTGTGTTCAAATATGTATTTTTTATAAGTATATTAAAGTGATAAAAAATAGACTTTATATCTCTATATGTTTTAACGAAATTCGTGCGATGTCCTGCGCAGTTCGAATGTAGCAATACGCTCAAAGAACTTTCGCGAAAGAATCAATAATAATAAAAATTGAAGATGAATCGATCGGTGTCTGTCCATACGTTTTCTCTTCGCGATCGTCCGAGTTTGCGAAATTAACTGAAAGTCTCGACGTGCCGCACGAGTTTTACGCCGGGATAACGCACGTAATCGCAATCCGCAATCGCAAGCCGCGAATTGTTGCAACACGTGTACAACGAGCGACTTGTTTGTTTACGATCTTACGATTCGTAGGTGGTGGTAGAATTATCGAAAGGACATGTGATATAAATTACGCGCGAGTACGCGAGTTGTGCGTGAGGAAAAGAACGTCATCGGGTGCGCAAATCGCGCGGGCGAGTATAAATAACTACTTACGCGATATGTTAATATTATAATTAATATGAAATCGTATCATGTGAGATTATTCCTCGCCGAGAAACATTTCAGATGGAAACTACAAACTCGGCCTCTTAATAATCTGTATTAATTCATAATTTTCTTACGAATTTCTAACGATACTTTGTATTATTGTTGTAATATTATCCTAATATAAGTTTATACATATATTTTTTGCACTTTATGCTAATAAAAATGACAGCTTTCTTCAGTGTTTTATTCATTTTACAATTAAAAAAAAATTCAGAATGGAAAGCACCAAGTCTCAAAGTTGCACAAATTTAGTTACGCGTACTGTCGAAATAATAAATAAATAAATAAATAAAAATTAAGTTTCAGATAAACAACCTGACATAATAAATTGTATTAAAAAATTGAGCCGGTAAAAGAATGACGAAAATAAAATGTAATTAAATGTATAGTATTAGATGTCATTCAACTATCATAAAGTTCATTTAACTACGTAATCCGCCTCATCGCATCGGAACTTCGGGCGACGTTCCGTAGATAACATCAGATTAAAAGCCAAAACTCTCGTACGAAAGATTTGGCTAATAGCTATATGTAAGAAAGTCGTAAAATGTCGCCTTTCCAACATTCTATTATGCAAAGTAGACAACAATTCATATCATAATTAATCTTGCAGGAAGACACATTAGATAAGAGTCAGCTAAACCATCAACATTTATTAAGTTCCTGTTACTTTGTAGAAAAGTTCAATCAACATTAAAACTATTCAAATTATTTTTATGATGCTCATAAAATTCATCAATTAATTGTACACGTTACCTTCGTTTACTATCAATAATGATTGAGTTAATTTTACGACTACATAAAACTAAAGTTATTAGTGTCTAAGACAAGCAGAATATTAAAAAAGAAAACATTGAAATTTTACTGAAACAACCAGATAATTAATTGTATTAGAATCTCAGATGTGTTTACCTACATTCAAGTTGTTTTAATTTATCTTTTCTTTTTATAGTGTACGAAATCGCAGGTATTTAGTAGCTTCTCGATTTTTTCTGACAAAAAAGATTTGACGAAAAATTGCCGATGCAAAAAGGGGCGGAAGAGGTGCACCCCGGCCCTGACCCGTCTTGGTACTTCTACGCACCTGCATCTATCGCCTACGCAGCTTACCTTTCACTATTACTTTCTCAATTGCGCTTTTGCATCGTCTGATCGTTATAGCATACACGCGCACGTAAGATCATACTTATAAAAAATGTGATTGATGCACTTGTCTCAATTCGAAGATTAAAATACAATTTAAATTGCCTGTCATGTCTGTAGACGTGATACGTTAGTTATCTGTTAAATTTAAGTTAATCGACATTACACATTTAGTTAATTGACATTCGGTTTTGTTAGAGAAAATACAGAGGAAAGGGCAATTGTCCCAAGCAGTCTAGAACGTCCAGTAACTGGGAAGTTCACTGGGAACGACAATCACGAACTCGGTTAGCCGCGATAACGACGTGTCTTTACCTCGTGCGAGACACCTTATGAAATTTCCATGTTCCCAGCGTGTCTGGACTGTAAGAGTTGCTGCAGCCCAGCTGGCCCAGAGAGCAAAGCAAGCCCTTGCTGTCTCTTCTCCACCGTTTCTCGCGCGTGCAATTCTTCTCCCTGCGTCTGAACAGTACGCCTTCTTTGGGATTATTCTTTCCAAAGGCATCGAGATTTTGAGGGCGACACGTAGGCCAGGAGATCCCGCTGGCTTTGCGCTCCACGAGTTCCAACATTTTCCAAATATCCGTAATTGCAATTAGCTTCCACGCAATTAGCCGAACACCATCCCGGTTATAACGATCAATTCTTCTCTCTTCTCTCCCTATCCTTTTTTGTCCGTTTCTCTCTTAATCAAAGCCACTCCCCTCGAGTGCTTAGTTTAACTCGACTAGTCACGCTCGCCGATACACAATTTTCGAAAGCCGCACGATAATCCTTGTTTTACTAGTATAATAGACATCCAAGTTTACTTTTCATTCGATTCGCTCAGGTAATTACTTTTTCAAAGTTTGATAATCTGACTTAAAGCACTCTCTCCGGCTTTTTTCCATCACTTCAAACATTTGCTCTTGTGGGAGTTTATGTAGAATCGAAATTGATTTATTCTTCAAAATAGCAGCGGATTGAGAGAGGATAAAGCCGACTTAAATTTTCTATTCCGACACGATGATCTGTCTCCTGTCAATTATTTTTACATTTCTTCGTAACACGATTGCCTCTAAATCGAGAAGATCCCACACATATCCTCGATGTAATACTCAAAATGAGATGAACAGGAAAATGGGAGAGCCAAGATTGAAGAATTCATAACGGCTGGCCGCAGCGGAGACTCAGGACACACACATTTCGCGATGGCGTTTTATTAATTAAAGCATGCCTCGCGTTGCAATCGTCGAGACCCAGGAATCCGTTTAATAACAGGAAATTTCTGTAATATGATTAACAGCGATACAACTTCAACAGATCAAATAATTTTCTCTGGAATTTTTTTCCCCCAACTTGCAATTTTTTTATGTCTTCACCAACAATAAGTATATTAGTGATTTACATATATCACAACATCAATATAAGTACATATTCTTTTCTTCGCTTTTTCACGCCGACGTGCAGTGGCATTTTGCCTGAACACAATCGCGGCACAATTCTTACAATTCTAAAATTCTGTTCTTCCTTTTCTTCTGAAGATATTGAATTTCCAACACGTAGAATTACAGTTTACTATTTATCTGAGATCAAATTAAATCCAATGTGTTTCGCCCACTCATGAAAATAAAATACGCATCCCACGATATTATCAAAAACACCCCTCGCTTTCTGTTCGCGACGATACGTGCGTGCGTGCGTGCGAGCGCACTCGCAGCCCAACAGAAACTGATCGCCTCGACCAGTCGGAACAGACAACCTGCCATTCTCTCCTCTCTCAAACTCCCTTTTTCTCTACCGCAAGTGTGTCCGTGCGCGACGCGTGGGACGCATTGATAATTCCCATAGGCATGTGTTTACGACGCGTAGCGATTCCGGTATCGCTACGCGACGCCGATCGCAGACTGCTTGGGACCGCGACCGAGTTTGTTAAGTGTGGTCAACGTGGTAAAACGTGGTCGGGAAAAAGACTCGCGCTTACATGGTTATTATCTCACGCCAGCCGCCGTAATTATTCGACAAGGTACTCCCATAGAGATCTTAATCTTTCACTTATCTTGTAGATTACGTCAATTCATTGCGTATTATATATATTACTACACATAATGGTAGTCCGAAACCTTTTATTATTATTAATGAGACGCTATATGCGAACGCTTTGGTTTCCATTAATTTAATTTTGTTAATTGGCTTTTGATATCATGATGTATAATATTTTTGAGTTGCACACGAGAAAGAGAATCTAGTTGTGCATAAATTAGAAATCTGATAGATTCAACTAGAAAGATATAAATCAGACACTTGTTAAACCTGTCAGATATTCTAGCTATAAAAATCAGAAATTCAATCATACACAATAATGAGAATTTTAATGCGTTTTACATGTACTTCTTGTTTGTACAATCAAAACATATTTTCTAATCCAAAATTTATCAATTTATCACTCATCGTGCCTCTCACCGCTTTATCTCGCCGCTATAATAATACAAAGTTGTCTCACTGTACGTGTCTGGAGAAGCTCCAGACAACTTTAACATGATACCAGCATGATAATGACGTAACTACTTGTTGATGTAGCCTTGACATCGGAATTGTGACCATCGAGTCGCTCGCATCGAAACGACATCTTTTCTCCTTTCATTTCATAAAGTTAATGATTTTCTGTTTTCTCTCTCGAGTTTCAAGGCCGACAAAGGACAAGGAAATAATGGACATCATGCGCGGCTGAATCAATCCGAAGTGATCGCCACACAGTGCGAATATTAGAACGACGTGCGGATCTGCAACGTGTCTTTGTCGAGATGTTCTAGTTCATGCACAGCAAAAGCAAACATCGGCTCGTCTCATAAACAGCAGTACTTTATTTTAATCACGTGCCTCATCCGTAGCCGAGTTACCTTTCTACTAACGTATACATAAGATTGTCACAATCAATTTATTGTGGTTTGACTTCTGTACACACAGAAAAATATTCTGTCGCTAGAAAAAGCAATTACTCAATTTACTTGTTTTCTTTTGGTAATTAAGTAACGATTATCTTTAACAAAGAATATTTTCTTGATAATTATCATAAAATATATTTCATCAGAAATTTTAGAAAAACTCATTATCATGTACTCCAAAAAAGAATTTATACTCTTAGAAGAATATTATAAAATTTTATCGAAGAAAAGAATAAGCAAATCAAATTTTTGTTTCGACTTAATTCTTGATAATATTCTTGATATATTATTAAATCGATCTTTGTTAAAATTGTGGTACTGAATTTTTAACATATTAATTTAACATACGACTGTGTTATTTGAATATTTTGTGTTCAATTGATATTCAACATTTCTTAATGCTAAAAAAATAATTTTTTACAGAAAGAATATTTATATAGAAAAATGGTACTTCCTCTTATTTCTCTTTTAAATCTTTGACAATGAAATCTTTTTATTTGATATAAATAATAAATCAATGGCCCTCGCGTATTCGGNAATTACGACTTGCACCTGCGAGTCGCGCCGCGCCGCTTTGGAAAAAAAAAAAAAATAATAAGAACGAGACTCCGCGCCGCGCCGAAGGAAATCAAATACGACCCGCTGAGAGCATCGCACTTAATCCTGAATTACGACAGTTTTGTAAGAGGAAGAGATACGCGTGGGCATGGCAACAAGAGGATTACGAAGAGGAGTTTCGGGAAAAAACAGCTAGCGTGAGACGGGCACAATTTCTGAATTTTTACATCGCGATTCCCCGATTAGCGAAAGCGACGATCCTTCGCTCTTACGGTATACGCGTGAATCCGGTTGGAGCCACTCGAACAAGCCGGCCTGAATTCCGATTACGTGACACACGTCGAGAAATTCGCCACGGCGAATCCCGATCTACCGTAAATTACCGTGACGAAGAAAGGGAGTAGGGTTAATGAATTTAACCAGGTTAACGAGCATTTCGATGTACATAAAGTGCTGTACCGTTGCGTTCGAAGTAAAAAGCTAACAACATTCGATGAAAGAATACGTTTGCTGTATGTATGCACGAAACATTAGGTAAGAGCGTTGAAACAATAACGAGAATAAGTCGAGTGATTCAATTCTCTTATTTCTGATTGTATAAAGAACTATCGGACGAGTCTCACGAATACTCGTCACTGTTTCAGTTGCGCAATGCGAAACAATACATTATTAGAACGAGGTGCAGTTAATGCAAAACATACAGACGTCGCTTTCTCACAGTTGTATCATTACGTAAAAGGGAAGGCAAAAACAATCGCTTAGGTGAGATGCAAAGACGTTATCGTTGGCTATTATCAACGGTGCATTCTGAGGAGAATCTTAGTAGCTGTCAAACTTTCGCGCTATCTTGTTATATCTCACATCTCTTACACTTTAATTAACATTTGCGTCACGGATGAAATGATAAACCCCGCGTTATTACAACAGGACAGTATTTATGCAAACGGCGCGCGAGGCAGTCTCGCATACCACGAGAGCGAATAACGTGGATTGGATATAGTCTCGGCGCGAAGAAAGATTGGAATTCGCGCTTGGCGCAGCATCCCGACGGAACGAGCCGAGAAAACGGTGGCGCGTGCAGCAGTTGCATCGTCAATTTCTTCATCGGAGTCGGAGTGTCAACCTGATGACAGTTCGATTACCGTTGATGACGGCACATCTCGCCTCATACGATGTATAAGAGCGCGGAAAATTTTAATGACATTCACGAGAGGAACGTCGAGGCGTGAAGCGCGACGGACACAATGCGCCGAGTTATTCCTTCGTTCGCCAACAACGAGAGCGAGGTGAAAGAAATAAGAGACGGAAATAACAAGAAAGTGTGGTGCAATCTCTGAAACGCTACAATACGAGACGCCGGCAATTAATTTAAGTTCCTGCATGGAAAGAACGTTTTCGCTCTGAGATACCTAAAAATTTAACCAGATACGGAGCTAAAAATAATTATGCAAAACGTTCAAGCTGATTGCCAGAACGTCAACATTTTTTGCAGCTCATCATGCTTGAGCGTTCTTCCTAATTATTTTAATGGTGCAACAAAATTATTTTCAAATCCATATCTATACGGAAAGAACAATTTTAATACAGCATCTACAAATTTAGCTAGATATAGATCAGAAAATAATTTTATGTCGAGCCATCAAAATAATTATGTAGGACGGTCAAGCACGATAATGCTGCTGCAAACAGTTTTGAATTCTAACAACCAAGTTAAACATCCGATACAATTTTGTAAAGTTCAACAATTATTTTTAGATCTGTATTTCAGCAAAATTGTTCTTTCCGAGTACGACAATGAAAGAGCGATGTGGCATTAAATAACAGCGAGAACAGTGACATCAATCATAAAGATAGAATCGTTGCAAACTGTTTCAAAATAACTACCGCTCAATATCTTCGAAACCACAGTCTATTCTGTGGTGCTTATATCTCAATGAACGAGTGATTAATTGATCAAACAAATCCGAGTACCTCATTGTCAAGAAATTAACATAATTTTCATCAATAGGATATTGCAATAGCGTGTTAAGATTCTTTATATTATTAGGCTAAGTGCTCTCAACGTGAAACTGGAATGAGATGACAATTCAAAGCTACTCGCAGTTCGAGACTGCACCATCCTGCGAATGTCACTTGTGAACATGTCACGCAGATGTCCTTCGAAAGTTCTTCGTCATATCTCGACTATCCAAGTCCCATGAGGAATTCCAGCTGAACTTTTCTCATTTTCTAACCATTCTCCTCGATTCTTACTCCCTTATTCCTTGTTACTTTGGAAAGTACGGCTTGCACGTACCGTACACATATCTCTTATAGATTTTAGTTTCTCCCACTGAAAAAAGGATTTGTCAATAGTCATCAAGTGTTGAATGAAATAACGCCAAGTAAATATTCGGTTAATATAACTAAAAATAATTTAAATTTTTTAAATATTTAATAATATTCGGTTATATTAATCACATATATTTAATTGACATTATTTCACTAATTTGATAGCTATTATCAAATTCTTTTTTCAATGTATGTCGAAATAAAACGATCGGAAGAACAAAATGTTTTTTAATATTTTGCAATAATGCATGTTCACAATATATAAAGTGTCGTTTCTATAAAGTAATGAAATGTTAATAGAACTCTGTAATAAATATTCTCGATCTCGTAAAGATCAATTAATATCAATTTATTTCGATGAAAATATCGAATTAATAATGATTAATAGTTACAATGTCATTCAAGTGTTCTAATTATCATGACAAAGAAATGTAAAACAAATACAAAAATGTTTTTTTTATTAATTAATTTGTCAATTTTATATCAAAGCTCAGTACGAATCAAAAAGTATTTTAATCATCTATTTTAATATTCAAACGTTAACGATTTTTTAATTACATCAACATTAGCGACTAGAAATTCGATTTGGCTATTCCGAGAGCAAAATTCTAAGCGACAAGCAACGTCCAACACTCCGACAATACGGAAGTATTATTAATGACGTCAATTAGCAGCAGTTGCAAGCTAGTTGCGATCGATGGCGACGGTTTTGCCATGGTTACCTAGCGCCATCGACATAACAGGAGAACCCGAAAGGAATGTTCTCCACGGGAGAGCTCTTTCATCCCCTTTCTCCTCTGCCCCGCATCTATCTCTTTATGCACCTGTAACTCAGTTCCGCTGTCATACCTTCATTCACAGATTAGAAGGAGCCATCAAAGCCTTTATACACGGAACCTGCCACAGGCTGTTCCTCGAACGACACAAACCTCCCTCCTCTTCATTTAAATGTCTATTAAGCGTTCCGCGAAGAGTTCCGAATGTTATTTCATGCTGTTCGATTAGATAGAGAACTTGACTGACGAGCCCAACAAGGCAACTCAAAATTAAACTTTCTCGCTCCTAATTTTTCACGTTGCTATTATCTATTTCGATGATCAAGTCAGATAATAACTTCGTCTCAAAATCGCTTAAAATTTAAACAAGGTGTTTACTCAACTTTGTAAAAGAATTCTCTGAGGATTCCTGGATTTTCCATGAACTTTATTTTAAATTCCAGGTAAAATTAGAGAATCTTTTAATGCTTTTTGAAATAAATTAATTTTATTATACCTAAAAGCTACGAAAAGGTACTAAAAAGAAATAATATGAAATAAATGACATATAACGATCTGTCTGCAATGTACAGAATTCGAAATGTGATTAAACATACAATGCCAATTAAAAACGATGCATATTATTCTATGTTTTCTATTGTCATTAATTTGTTCAATAAAACCTCGCGAGTTACGAGAGAATGTACGTCATATGAATGTCATATTTATTGTTAATCGATTTTGCATTATCAAGAAAAATGATCAAACAATTTTGTCAGAAAAAGAGCTAGAATTTAAATTTAAAAGTAAAATTTTTTAAATTTCATTGAATATCAAATTCCATGAAAATCCATGATTTTTGAGGATAAAAAATTAATTTCTTGAAAATTCCAGGTTTTCCAGGACAGTAAACACCCTGTTAGTAAAAACTCTGATTATTTGTTTTGCTTTATTATCAGTTATCTTTTCTCAGTATATTACGAAAAGTTGAATCTCTCTCTCTCTCACACACAAATACTGATGCAATCGGCCGATATACTTACTCGGTGGTTTCGAGGTACTGGAAGACGCGGTAGACAGGGCGTCGATACATGAAGAGGTGATCCTCGACACGCTCCACCATCATCCTAAAACCCACTTCATTCGAAACGGTGGGCCACTTATCATCACCCACCCACTTCTCACTGGTTTCACGACGAAACGCAGCACAGCGATGAAACGCACGAAATCACGGGGATGGGGCGATCGTCCAGATAGACACGAATATATTTCCGACGGTTTTTTTTTTTTAGTAAAGTTCTCTCATCTGCGTTCAGGCGATCAATGTTCAGCCACTCATATTTGTCGACGCGCACTCTTTTGTTCCTCTCGACGAAACTATACCGTCGATTAAATCAAGGGCTCCGCCGTACGAGCGATTAATAGTGTCGCTCGAGCACGACGAGGTTGGAATTGAATGAATGTCCGGGCCGGTCTTCTATTTTATCACAAACCGCTGCTTCGTCCCGTTCTCCCGTTCACTGCATCCTGCCGGTCCCGCCGAATCGATACGTTCGGCACAAACAGTCGGGCGACAGGTGCACTAGAGAACCGTGTCCTCCGGCGTGTACCTCTTCGAACAACGATCCTCGACTACCCTCTCGATGTCTCGTTCTTCCGATTCTGCCGATTATCCCGATAAGACCGTTAGGCCTGATCGTAATAGCACTTGGAGGATATACGACGATCCTCACGTCTATGTAGTCGATTCGATTAAGATAAATTAACAACGATAAGAATGTAATAATATACTCGTTGTAAGGAAAAATGTATTTCATGTTATCACATTTTGTACCCTCCCGTTATTTTTAAATTATATTAAAATATCGAATATTGCATAGCTGACAAATTGGTTTGTAGAAACGCGTATGACGTACGACAGACTGTAAATTACAAACAGTTCGAGCAAAAAACACTAGCTATAAAAAGAGTTTAGTAATAGCTATCAAATGTTGAGCAAAATAATGCCAATTAAATTGGTTAATATGATAAAAAATAATTTCATTTTTCTAAACATTTAGCAAATATTTACAAAAATTTATTAAAGTGAGAGAAACTTATATATATATTTTTTTTCGTTATATTAATCAAATATTTAATTAGCATTATTTCATTCAACACTTGGCAGCTGTTACCAAACTCTTTTTTCAGTGTGAGAACCGGTGAGACAGATTGTCCCTATATAAGCTACTCGACGCTCGAGAAACGATTCGCTGTCTCCTTAAGTAGCCTCATGACTGATAAGAGAATCGCGTGCGGACGCGTATGTACACATGAATCTACCTAACCTACCACAAACTACGGGACACCGCCTAAGTTCGTCCGCAGTCACTGCAGCCAGCAACCACCGCAGTGCAACCCATCCTGGTATCAAGCCAAACTTGTGCATTAATAAACTGCTGATATTTTCACCCCCAAATCACACAGGATTGCGTATAATAATAATAGCTTTCCAAAATAAAATTTAAATTAAATGACAATTACTTCAATTATTTAACTAGTAATTGCTCTCTGACCAAATTTTAATTCAATTGAACAATTAAATGATCATATTCTTGCTTTAAATTGAATTTTAAAAGGAAGATCTTAAACTAAGATATATTTTATAAGATATTGAAATATCACATGCGTGAGTGCTTTGCATGGTTGAATAAATATTGATGTTCGCGAGGGAGCTTCAAAAATACAGACTATTCTTACACTGAAACGTATTCTGCACTTTGATAGGTCATCAAAATGACTTTATCCAAATCTATGCAAGGCATATCTATAAATTATTCTTATGACACGGCATTCGTCCGATTTTTCCTGCGATAATCCTGCTTTGCTCGTAAATTCTTACAAATTCCCATACGTACACGGTCTCAAAAACCAACAACAGCCCGATGAAATTTCTCTCTATCTCTCTTTCTGTCTCGTCTAACCCTCGTAAAATTTCACAAAGTTACGCCTACGCAACATAGATCTCGTAAAGCCGATATTATCGTGAAAACAAGAATGTAAACTGGAACTATGTATTATCGTGAAAACAAGAATGTAAACTGGACCACTGAACTTTCGAGTAGTTCGAGACTATCCTGCGGTAAGAATTCTAAATTGGACCAATAGAGCTTGTAAGCCCACGGCGATATCGTTAAAAAATTTAAGGGGTAACCGCGAATCTCTCCGAGAGACCATTGTGCCCTGCGAATAGCAGGAAGTGTCCGAGTTACTCCACGAAGATAATTCTTTAAGCATATAAATGCGTATTAACGCTAAGAAATATTTTATTGCTTTCCTTCTATTTAGTATCTTTGCAACTTCAAGAAATTTATGACATCAAAAATTTCAAGAAAAGAGGAAGACATTAGCATACTCCGTATCTTTAGGATTTATCCAGCGATTTTACTGCGATTTTATGTAGATAAATATTAAGTGTATACAGTCTCTGAAAGAGCTAAAATTAGAAATTAGCAGACAGGAAAAATATGCGCTACCTTTAATGAAACAACAAAGTTATAAGGTATCGTGTGACATGCCGGATTTTACGGAATTTCGTCGTTCGTGTCACCGACCGGACCAAGGTCGTGCAACCTTGACACCGCGCTACTCCGCGAAACTCCACCTCTCATCGTCGGGTCACCCAACGACCCCGAGCTTTAGCCTCGAACACTTCCGCCCGTGCTAGACGTAAAATGATCTCCCGAGATTATTCAACTCATCGACCACCTCCAAATTTGACCGCGCATTTAATATCGTTAGTCGTGAGAGAGAAACGGAAGTTTTAAAAAAGTCATTTAACTTTATCACTTCAGAAACTTCTACTCTTCTACTCTTCCTCCTAAAAAGTTCCTTCTTAAAAAATAGCGAAAAGGAAGGACTTATTAAAAATATTAACTAATAAGGTAACTTTTCTTGAGTTTACCATAAATTGACAAGTAAATCTTCAATTAAAAAATTCGAATTAAAATTTTCAATTTTGGAGAAAGTGTTTGGAGAAGTACCACAAGATTTTTTACACAAATCTCAAGCGAGTCTTATCTCACCCTCCTTTCCGACGAAACGATCATTTCGTCAGGAGCACTCTACCCTAGGCCATTTTCACGATCCCCTTTTCACTTCCTTTCACTCCCTTTGGGATATCTCTTCAATCTCACCTTTCGCGCGTCCTCGGACTTACTGCCCCAATTAACTATCACCCATTCGTGAAGATTATCTCTCGAGATCATTCTCATACAGCGATCGCATTCGAAGCCCACATCACTACAAACATCTTAATGATCCTCCCTCGAAGTCACCAGTTTCGCGTCGCGTCGCGATTTCCACGCAATGGTATCTCGTGCGATATCTCCGCGAGTCGAGCGCCGTGACGCAGGGCGACCTTGACTCGCTCGAAGGTCCGCGGATTCTGTGGACGCGCGGCG
>QKQZ01055891.1:0-16621 GCA_003595255.1 Solenopsis fugax | reverse complement strand
GATTTAAACCGTGGTTTAAATCGTGGTTTAAACCATTTGGTTTAAACCATGCCAACCCTGCTCACAAATACGAACAAACTTTCCATCGTTCATGATTGTGCAGGTAAAAGGAAGAGAAAGAGCTTGAATATCTTTTTTTGGAATTCACGTCACACATTCCTCCGCACGAATTCACGATCAACGTGCTATTTTCACGAATTCTACAATCCGATTGTCTTCGATTTCTGGAGTCAATTGCTAAGTCGGACTTGGTGTATCTTTGTCTGCTCGCGTTTCTTCTCCTCGTTGATCCTTCTTCCTTTGCCGCTACCCATTTCCGACGAGCAAAGCACAGAAGTCTTTCCTCCGTTCAACTCTCGCTCTCTCGCTCTCTCGCCCTGAGCAGTCGAATCATCCAATCTACCTTCTCCTCACACGATGATCGAATTTCGCTTAGTTCGAGCAGTCACGTATAACCTGACCATGCTCTGTCAACCCGTTTCAATTTCAACCCTCGACAGACTTGGCAGAAGAATAACGGGTGTAGCAAGTACGTTCTTATCACTGATTATTGCCAAGAAATCTTTCTGTTTCGATGCTTGGGGCGAGGTATGATTTATGGCAGTCCTACGTGGGCAGTTCTCTGTTTAGGGACCAGTTAAAGATTTAGTGCAATTGGTCGTAAATTATAACGTAACGTACTGAAAGTGACATGATGTAGAGATATAGGACCAAACGTGTAATATCTTATTACATTGCGTTTATTTATTATTATTTTAATTTTCGAGTAATTTCAGATTCTTAGATATAATACGAGTAGCATCGATACACTATAAAGCAAAATGATGTAGTAATACGTTTAAGACTAAACATTATCGGTGGTCCCACCATCGTGACCGCTACGTTAGTCTTGATCAACGTAATTTAGGTTAACACGCCATCGTCAGCTTCAGCTTCTGAGCCTGTCGATAAATCGTTGCCATTATACTCTGATTCAAAATTTCTCAAGAGATTCTTGCTAAAATATGTCGTGATCGACGACAGCTTGCATTTTAGCAAGATAGGACGATATACTCGAGAGATTTTTTTGTTTTTTTTTTATAGCACATTTATGAGATGCGTTAAATAATTAATCTTGTATCAAAATATGTGTAAAGTAAAAATATTAATGTGTAATTTCATCAAAGAAATTATACATTACGGTATATCAATTTCACATCAATGTCAAATGTAAACTTCATATTTTATTATATTTAAAATATGATATTGCAACATTTTCCTATTAACTAACTAAATAAATTAATAATCGCGATTGAATGATAGAATTTGGAACGTTATTATTATGAAAAAATGCTGCATCTCTCAGCCTGGATCGTTTAACAGTGCTTTACGAGCGCCTATAAGGGAATAGATCTTTTCTTTCTAACGTAAAGCCACGAGGACAATTGGTGAGGTAAAGTTTACTCTGGAAAGTTTGTAGAGAATCGTGCGCGCACGTCGAGATGAATTCTGGCAGCGGTGGCAGCAGCACGAACGAGTATATCGGGATGGGTGACTGAGAGGAGAGACAACGGCGAGAAGAGAAATGGGTGAACGAAGGACGGGGTGGTAGTCACCCGCCCGCCTTCATTACCCCAGGTCCTTTCCCTTCCTGGATAAAGGACGACTTCGAAGCGTACGATCGATGGAGAACAAAACCCAGGTCCGGATTCTCTCTCTATCTCAGGCTGTAGCGTGAGCAGCGGCAGATCGCTGAGCACAGAGGCTGGAGGATACTCTTATCGGCAGAGGGATCGATATATACATTTCCAGTGTTTCCGTCTTATCTGCGAATATACAGCCGCTGGTGCTTGTGGACGTCGCGTCCTCGAGAGCCCAGAATATGGCCAGAATCTGCCAAACGGGCAGAAACACCGAGAAATACTGACGTCCGGAACGACGAGTAAATCCAACTAATTAAATGGAATCAGCTATTGCAAAAGCAACCATAAATCCTAGAAATAAAAACATTTTAAGAATAATAAACTTTCTTTGCAAACGCGATAATGTCTAAATGATAAATACGAATATACTACAAAAATAAAGAGGGAGAAAGAGAAAATATCACGCTACAAATGTTACGTAGATTTGTTTAGCACATGATTGGATTTGCATCTTTATAACGTAAATGTCCATCGTCTCTGAATCTTTAAAAATTATGGAGCTTTTTCCAAAAATAATTGATTCGTCAATGTTTATATAATACAATCGCAAGACGTAAGGTAATTGCATAATTTTTAATGTCAGAATTAAACAATTTTACAGTTTATAATAAAGGAACCCTCAATACACAAATTCATATCTTCTATACAACGATTAACATTAACGATTAAGTAAAGTTATAAGATATGTAGACATGTTTGAGCATTCGGATATATACGTGAGTAATTATCATTTAGTACTTAATTATCGATCTTATGGGTTACGCTTCGTTGTAGATTGAGGAGAATGAGTAAATTAAATCAACATCATTGATGGTATATTTCAAGTTATGTAGAAATATTCTACTATACAAGAACAAATTTGTTTAAAAAATTCATATTTGCTTTATTGTGCTCTCGAATTTTCAATATTATGCCATTAGTGCACAGCAGTTGTATTTAATATTTTAACGCTGCTAATTAATTCAGTTTATGTGAGTCATCCCGTAATATCTGTTAATATATAAAAATCTTTAATAACATTTTGTATTTTACATGTAATATTTAATAAATGTGGGAAATTAAGCTCTTTCTATACTATCAACATATATAATTCAATTTGACAAATTTTGATCGACAGATTTCTAGTTTTATTATTGTTATTTATAGTTAATTATAGCATATACATAAGTAAATAATATATGTACTTTTGAATGCACGCTTTTTTATAAATATGTATGTTTATAATGAAACGTAATATACACGTTGAAAGATTTGATATATTACCTATAACATTGGATTATCTTGATATTTAATTTTACCATTTATCTTTAAAATCATTATGAATATATACAACTAATATTTTTTAAAACTTTTTTTGTTCAAATGTGCAATGCAATATAGTACTCATTGTAGTTTTGTTATAGAGATTAGATTGTATATAGGCAAGCTCACAGGCTATCCTTCATCATTAAGGAGAAGTCTGGCAGTAATCAGTGCCCATCCTTTACAGTCAGTGCCTTAACTCCTGCTGTAAAACATAGCCTTGGCAGTTTCTGATAAACAAGAAGAAGATTGCTCGCGAAACGTCAGTTGTTAAAATCAATTTATTATATACTTAACCTCGAGCATTTTTCAGACTTTAATATATGAGCACATAAAATGTTAAAAAAGTAGATGCAACAGAACATGTAAAAATTTATTTATATAAATAATTTTTCTTGTGTGTTTCATAGTGTGATGTATGAATTGGAAGCTCATCGTATTATTATTTCATGCAATTAAAGTTTATTACGTCATTTTCTAAAAGTTAAGAAATTTTTTGTAGCTCATAATGGACATTGAAATAATAATTTTAACGCTACATATATGATTAATAATTCTTGTACAAATATGTTTTATAAAAAAAATTTATCTACTTTTTTGTCATATGTATCATAAATCTTAACATTCCCGATTGAAAATCTCATGTATTTGATGGAAGACTGACTGACGCACGGACGACAGATTCATTATCAAAATCGGCGAAGATTGAAGCAGACGAGACGTGGACCAAAGGAAATGTAGAAATGAAGATTGGAATATTAAGATATGGACGATGGGCACGTCGTAAAGGATCGATAAGTACGATAATCTGAAGGAAGGTACGCAGGATAAGCGTCCAACTAGGCGCATGAGTGCCAGTGAATTCTAGTTTCTGAGAAGTCTATCCTTCAGAATGTATATGGCATAACTAACACGAACCACTCGAGTCGAGCGAACCTCTTGCAAATGTACCACGTCCAAGTAGAAGAGTAGAGTAAACCGTAGAGTCTTTTAAAACTTGAACTAGGAAAGAGCGCTTTGTCATGGAAAAGCATGCAGTGTATGCGCGAGTGGCCGGTCGCTTACCGGTTTCGAAGTTAAATTTTTAACGAAATAAAATTTGCTTTTAATAGGAAATATTTTTGTCATAGCCATGTTATTATGATTATATCAAAGAATTTAAGTAGTTTAGGAAGTGAAACAGTTAATATTAAAATATTTACAATTATTAAAATGTTATTAAAATACTATACTCTCGAGTTTTCGATTTGCATTTACAATTGCAAACGATATAATATTCACGGTTTTTAAGAAAAAAAAAAAAAAAGATACTTTTAAGAACGCAGACTGTGAAATAAGAATTAGGTAGTAGGATTTTTATTTTGCAAAAGTCTGTGTATAGGGAAGAAAACTTCAGACAGTAATTTTAGTTCATTGTTACTTCAGTATTCAAATAGCTTCAAAGAATACTCAACATTCTACTTTTCCAATTTTAATATTCTTGTATATGTATAAAGCCATTTATTGCATCATATAAAGTCTCTTTGGTCACGGAATTCTTAATGCAGTTGCATTGAGAAGATATTTATAAATTACAGCTATGTATCAGCTTCTTTCATACGCGGACGTGTTTTGAATTTTTCTTATTTCTCAATATATGTATATTATTTCATTTTATAATTTCACATTTGTATATATGTAATAATCATGCAAACTTACAATTTCTTCTACGATGTAATTAAAGTACATAAATGTAAACATATTAATGCAAACACAAAAAAGCAGAAGGTCCAATGTTGCGCTATTACGATGCGACTTTGTTAACTCGTTATACGAGTATATTTCTGAAGACTTGCACATCGTGCTAATATATACAAACAATATTAATTTTCAAAGCAAATTGAAATATAATTGACATCCAAAATGTTAAATATAAACGATATAAACATGCAATTTAAATAACTTAATTATATTTTTAAAAAGTACATAAAAGTGTATAAAAGCCAAGAAAGATATTACGTAGTTGATGAAAAATGATCAACTGACAAGTCATAAACGTAAAAAATACAAAGTTGCTTACAAACAGAAATAAATTTAATATTTTATTAAAAAGTTGTATTTATAATGGAAAAAAGCTTAATAACAGTTAAATTATTATTTAATAATATATTATATAATACAGCGACTAACATTTTACATAAATAAAAAAATTATTGTATTCAACGAATCTCAAATATATTCTTTTTTTTATATTTAAATCTTCGTAATAATTATTGTAGCAGCAATATGACGTTACATTACAGTGCATCATTGCATCATTGGAAAAGGCAATTTCCGATAAATGCGGTAACGGAGTATGATTTTGGTTTCGCGTTTTGCAGTTTGTGGCTCTTTTGTTATTTCCGGTGTTGACCATACACTACATCCGACTATATTCACATAATATACGAAATATTTGGCAGAAATAAACGCTAATATCATCAACATGCACAAATCGACTTTATTATAACTGTTTATTAATCAATATTTTTTCACAATTTTATTAATAAAAGTAAGGTCCTCTTTTTTTATAGAAAGTAAATTAAGATTTTTTTCATTTTTACAAATATAGAACAGAGGAAAAGTTGATCTGTGCAAGCGAATAGTCGACAAAAACAATTTGAACAATGAAAATTTTGTTTTAAAATCTTCAGTGACATATTCTTTTTAGCTTTGTGACAGTTTTGCGAACTCAAAGAATGTGTAGCAGTATTTTGTTATTTTATATATATATATATATATATATAATAAAATATTATAGTTCATACTTTGCACGATTATCGGTGAATGACGAATAAGTCGAGGAAAATGCGAAAATAAAAAAGAATTAGTAGCAGAAATATAAAATGTTATGTGTGTGTGTGTGTGTGTGTGTGTGTGTGTTGTCGACACGCTTTTCTCCTTTTAATTTTACTCCATTTTTTTCTGATATTTGAAACTACATAAAAAACTGAAAGTATAATAAAGCTGAAAGGATATATTTACTACAAATCGCAATGAAAAATCAATAACATATCATTTGTACTCTTGATTAAATTGTAGAATTTTTATAGCCAGACTAACAAATCGTTATGTTATTATATATGAATTAGCGTAAATCTTCAATAAAATTAAAGCAAAAATGTTGGATCAAACAATAGCGATTTACAATAATCTCAAACTTTTACGATCTATTATATTTGGAACTTTATGTTCTCTCTCTCTTCTCTTTGCATATTCTCCGCGAGGATTGTAAAAAGGGCTGTTTCTCCGTTTCGGTAACAATGCACTTGGCATAGCAGTGAGCGATTTATGCGATTACTCGCATTATATTTCCACGCACGTTGACAGAAAGGATAGACGAGGAAAACGGTGTAGAGAAGGAGAAAAACGATAGAGGTCAACGGAGGTGGGTGAATGGTGCTTTCGCGCAAGAGCCGAATCGTTTGCCGAGAGATTGTGGCGCGATGGCGAATTCCTGACTGCGAGCGGACAGAAAAATCGATGCGAAGTAGCACACGCTTTCGATTCGGTTGAGGGTCTTGAACATTTTCTCACCATACATTCGTATTTACGCCTTTCCTTTTCTGTTCTCTTCATCCTTTCGTATTTACGAGAGAGGAAGAAATTAACCCTTTACGACGCATATAAGTGATACAAGTAATACAACCGAAAAACCGTTGTTTTTTTGAAAATTGAAAAATTGAAAATACTTTATTAAAAAATTTTGTTGACCTTGATCCGATTCCTTAACACTGTCAATTGATTTGACTCGTATTTTGCCTCGGTAAAGTAAAGGTTCTCGAGTATCTGTTGGGGAAAACAAAGTTTGAAAAAGTTAAACCGCTTCTGAGAAATCTTGCAGATGGATAGACGGACAAACGGACCATACCAACACTGTGAAATTATTAAGTAGTTTGTTACGCTGCACTACTTAATACCATAAATGTAACCTCGTAAAGATGTTTCTCAAAGTTTTGAAATCTTTGCAGATGCGCTATCGGTAACAAAAATATAATTTATATAAAGCATTTCAAACTATCGGAGTACAGATAGCACAGACATTATATACTTTAGGATATTGTGAATGGAATGTGAAAGCGAATAAATAAATTTTCAAGATGACTTCGGAAACACGGGAAAGGCGAGAGATGATATTGAATGCAAGCGCACGTACTTCAAATATTTACACGTTTATCTGTTTTATATAAGTTGAGAATTCGATCACGGAGATGCTTTCTTTATTTTAAGTCACGAACGATGAAAATAGCTACGAATAGATTGAATAAATTATTATTGCAAATACCGCTTTCTTTTATCACGTAATACTCTACACGTATGTCGATGCTATATTTTTGGAAGATTATCGTACGTGTATTCTAATTTTGTCTTCAGTTTATTATAATATAAAATTCTATTATTTAATTTAAAAAAATAAACTTGGATGATGTATATTTTAATACTATATATTATTTAATATAGAAAATATGCAGGCAGAACTATCATTATTTAAGATGTATTACACATATTTCACACACACAGAAATAAAATAAAGTTTACATAAAAATTAAATATTTCTCAACAGATCTGTTGATTTCTTGTGCGAGAGCGCATAGATATCAAATAAAAGCGATGAATTATCGTTATTATTCTCGTATTATAGTTGATACGCGATTATAAATTGACTTTTCTGTGAATAAGAGGATTGTACACGAACGATCAAACTCACTGTAGTGGATTTCCCAATCAGAACGTCGCTTCAGAACGTTGTACATCTTTTATATCGTCGTAGCCCATGCTACAGCTAGGTAGTTGAGCTACCTGATCACATGGTAGGTGTAGCTCTCGCGATATTAGTTTCCACGCTTCTCTCGGGGCTAAACCGTGAATTTCGGATGGATCGTGGGACCGCAGAGCGGACACAGACTTTGTCTGTATAGAGAAGGACTAGCAGTCGGCAACCGGTGGGAACCCTCGTCGACTATACATCGCCTGTAAACAGTTAGTTGTTCTCCGCGGACTGGTGCCCCGGAGCGTGGAAGTTGACAGTGGACATTAATATCCCATTTGGAGTTGAGAGTTTCGCGGTCTGCACGTGCGGGGCATCGTTGCGGCTTCGCGCATTCACCGCGATGGCGTTTAACGCGATTCGATGGCGTGATGACAAACACTCAAGAAGGGAAGATTTCTCCAATATGTAAAGCCATTTATATGCGGATTGTAAATAGAGAATGTATCTTATTTGTCATGCGTTTCTCTCAACTACGAGTCTGTTGATGAATTTTCAGTCAGCTGTTTGTATAACGGTAAACAGTAAATACCCCTTGATAAACAAACATTAGTCAAATTAAAAATTTATATATTAAAAGAAATATATCGTATTAAGACTTTACGCACAGTAAAGGAGTATTAAATATTAGGAACAGGAATTAGAGTTTTTTACAGTTGGTTTCCGTAATGAACATTAAATGTAATGCACAATAGATATGAATAAGATGCAAGACATAAATGTATCTCGTACAAGACACAATATAACTTATTATTTATTTATAGTATTGACTGAGAAAACTAATTTTAAAATTCTAATTTCTATTTCTATATCTGATATTCTGCCATTGTATACAGAGTCTAAAGATATTTCTTTATTAACTCGTGTAATTAGTTATAAAGATATAATTTACAATGCTCACACATGCACACACACACATAATGCAGATGTTTTAAACAATTGCCACGCTCCTTACTTTAATCTCGATAATTAAGAGGAGATACACGATGCCTCTATATATTTAATTTTTAGTTTATTAACTCTGACGGATTTATGGGGGGTTATCAAGGAGAGTAACGGCAAGCGAGTCTTGCGGAAATATCCATAGATATCATATGATCTACCGCAGTACGCGCTAACGAGGTACTAGGAGTCAAATCTACCACCGCCGTGGCCGTGATCCCCCGACACGACGTTATATAATATATAATACTTAGCAACAGTGAAACTGTGTGATGGATATTGACAGGGAAAAGAGCACTCGCTAACGCTTATACCAGAAGATTATGTTCTCAGGATATCGCGTAAGTGTGCGTGTAACGCTATTTGCTTTATGCTCGCGAATATAGATACTCATATTGAAGTTATGGCCCGTAAATAGCAAATAGCTGTTCGCGTAAGTAACTTTCATCGTGCTGGATGCTAAAGGCAACTAGCAGCGGAGAAAGCCCTTAATATCGTCTTACGGGACATGCTGATCCACGATGATTCACGAAGGTGTCGTTTGAAATTTTCGATTCGCCGACGTTTATCCGAATTTCGAACAAAGTTACTTTCCCGAACGTAGCATTGGCTGATCTCTTCCGGAATTGGTTCGCGAGAAATCACAGTCGTTGGCCCAGTCAGATGGGATAACTGCTGCGCCGAACCCGGGGAGGGATGGCCAAAGTTCTCTGAAAACAAAGATGGGGATGCTGAAGTAGAGTTCGATTTTTGTGCGATTCAACTTAAACGACGTGGATCTCAGTCCTATCTATTTTTCAGGCGAAGAAATTTCTTCGATTTGGCGCGGGACTCGTATCTGAACGAGAAAAGAGTCGCCGCGCGATTCAATGCGTTTCGCTTCCTCACTTAAAGTGGGTACACTAGCTTGCCGGCTAGAGCGTCCAATGCGAAAAGAGCGCGATGGAAAATCGAAAGAAATGGTACATTCTTAAATGTAGGAGAAGAAGCCAGTCTCGTCGTCTGGAGAGAAGTCTCCAGAGAGAAAATCGATTACTCACTGAAATTACACAAATAATCTATCAGTTGAATCTGTCACTTGGGTGAGATTGCTTACCGATGATGTGGGAAATTACATCTTGCTAATGTATTATCGCACGTGCGCGATAATGTTTTCCATTCGAAAATCAATATAATAACATTTCCACATTTAAAATTTCTACATTGTATTATACGGCATTGATCGTGTGCATGTGACTCTCTTCACATCTATAAAATATTCGCAATTTATTACAAATTATTATACATAGATTTGAAATTTTTATTTTCGTCTTTTCTATTCAAGATACAATTAAAGTTGTCCATTTATGTGAAATAGCTGTGAATTGCAGCCGACAGCGTTCCCGGTACAAGTTACCAAGTAGTTTCGCCTGCGCAGAATGTTGCGGCAGACGATTTAATATTCGCGCATACGGCTCATGAATACATTGTACACATCGCGGCATGCGCGTAATATCTACGTGATTTCATAAGCAGCGCCGGGCCCGAGCGCCAGAAGACGTCGGAAGATGTCTAGATAGCGAGATAGGAAATGCGGGCAACTTGGTTTTCGGCACGGATGCCGAAATATTCTCCGGAGGAAACCCGAGAGTAAAATGAAGTAGCGACGAACAGAGTAAAGCGAGGAGGAAATGGTGTAAGGAAGGGATGTGCGGATAGACAGACGGATGGAAGAAAAGGAGATAAGGACAGGAAGGGGTTATAAGTAAAACGGAGGGCATAGGGCAGTAGCGCGCGTAGCGTGGCTTCTGTCCTAGTACGTGAAACGGCAGAGTCTGCGGTATTTTAATATCTGGCATTCCTGAAACGACCGATCATCCGACTCTACTACCACTACCGTTGCTATTACTACTACTACCACCACCTCCGACGCTGATATCACGATTACTACATCGCTCTGAACATCTCCCTCCCAAACAGAGACCCCCTTCTTTACGATTGCAAGTAATGACAAATTGTCGTTTTCATTATTACTATCGTACTATTTCCGTACCATCATCTTTTATTCGCTGCAATTATAATAATCATGCGATTCTTTTGTGATGACGCGAATATCTTTAATCTAAATTTATATTTATCGAAGATTAAGTAATTTGAATATTAAAACTGAATATCACAACAAACGTCTCCCCCTCCCCCTCCTTTTATTTATTGATCTTTCCTTGAGGAGTTTCCGTTCTTTATCCCTTTATCTAGAGATTGCTTTGCAAGTCATTCCTTTTCCATGTCTTTATATATCGTATAATCATCTTTTTTGTAAGATTTCTTTACATTTTCGAAAGCAATACTTGTTTAGTAAGCGTCATTAATAACACAAGATGTGATTTAAATTACTTAATTATTAATTTAAATATATTTCTGGACACTATATTTCAAACATTTGCCCCTTAAGTAAATTCAAACAATAGTCTATAATCTTTCCTTGTTATGCAGAAATGTTTCGAAAGAGATAATGAGGGAGGGTTTATATTCTGTTATTTGAACTATGTATATATATATAATCCTAATAATTTTCAAATTTTATTACACACAGGAAGAATAATATGAGTAAAGCATACAATGATACATTTTTATTTTATTTATTGCACGAATGTTACAAGGATTAAAATAAAGCTAAGATTGCATGGTAATTGAACATTTTGTCCCAAAAGACGTCACTATTTGTCATGTTAAGTCCATTCCAGTTTCCATAAACTCCTTTAATCGTCTACATAATTTGCTGGAATTTCAACCGCAACTGCCTCTCTTTCGCTTTCCCGAAACTTGCTCAGCGAAATATCTCGTCATCCATCCACCATAGCTTCGGCACTTATGCGCTCAACTCATTTATCAAATCCAATAGGATGCCACGAAACGCGATTTCTCTATGTCTTATATGAACTGCGAGTTCATGAGGCACCATTCAACAGCTCGTGGTTTTTGCGGTTATTGAGATATACATCTCGGTCGAGGTATTGTAACTCGCATTTATCACAAGTGCGCACTCAGTATAGCGTACAGTTTCATCTCGTACTGGTTGCTTTATTGAATTAATCTCCCAACAAGTTCATGCTTCATATCTTGTAATGCAAAGTGTTCTTTTAAAAGTTCTTTTCATATAAGATAATATTGCACTTTAGGTCAAAATAGTGAATTAATTAATTCTTTACATATTATAAAATATTTAATATACTAGGAATAAATCAGAATTATATAAAAAATATATTATATCATAAATGTATATGAAAACTAAAAAAACTGGTATTATACAGATGAATGCGCAAGAAAAGTTTTTATGAAATTTTCAGTTTAATCCTATAGCTCTAAATAAAGTTTATATCAAGTATTTTTGTTTTGCATATATATTTGTAAGATTCAATTTTACATAAAGAAGAAAAAAATTTAATGTGCTTGTTGCTTATACTACATTGAGGAGTAAATAGCAGGAAACTGACGTCTTTGTATTATTTTCTTTACGTATCTACCGCTTTTAGCAAACTCTTCAGTTTGCGAGATAAGTAGATGACGCACGTAGAAACAGATCATGTAGACACATGTGCTGTTAAGGTCGGAACGTGGAAAAGGCAGGAGAGAAAAACATTCCTCCCAGTCGTAAAAACAGAACGGAGGGAACGAAAGCGGTTCAATCTTAAGTGCTAGAGAACGCTTGGGGCAAAGGAAGCGAGAATGGATTTTCCTACCTGATTTTTCTCGTCACCGAGAATTGTAACCTTATACAGCGAACGGATCTTCTCGGCCAATTCTTCATTCTACGAGCACATTCGCTTCATTCGAAAGTCGCGCGATCCGAGTCGCGCTCCATGCGCCAAGGCAAGGGAAGAGCGTCTTTTCAATTTACTTGACAAATCCTCTTGGATTCGCTTAGACTTCTGGTCGAACATACGGACTGTCTGTGACAATCAANGAGAGAGAGAGAGAGAGAGAGAGAGAGAGAGAGAGATGGACGCGACGCGAATGAGAAAACCAAGTAGGTGAAATATTTCCCGTCGCTTGATTTTTTTTACAATCATGTTTTTCGCCCATCAGAATTCAGCTCCAGAAATGAAAAAGAGATCTATCATCTTCTCCTTTCCATTCCCGTCATTTTACCATTTAGAGAGCTTCACTTTCAATCTAATCATCACGCATTTATTAATTTGAAAACACAAGCCTCTTGGGAAAAAGCTTTTGTATTCCAAACGAGAATAAGTCACTTATAACTTCTTGAAGAACACGATTGCTATTTCAAGAAATATAAAACAACAAATTTAAGAGATGGTGGTAATAGAAATAATAATTAAAATTCAGTCTTTGTTTCTACGACAGTCATTGCAGCTGTATTGAATATTGTTAATGTAAGTACTGTTGAATGCAAATTCAGAAAAAGAAGAAAATGCGCGAATCTATAAACATTACACGTATATATCAATGAAACATTGATATAATACAAATGTTTATATCAGCTATCTCATAATCTTCATAATATTCCCGATTTGCGCGCTAATGCCGTGAATCGTGGATTATAGCCAGATAATTTCTCACCCCGATTGAATTGCGATCCATGGTGGTTTTTGTTTTTGTGTTTCGCGCTACCCTTCCTAGTTAGCGTATTCGTAATACATATACGCTGCATGAATAATCCAGTTGCAGAGGCATATACGCAGTACGTTTTCAAACGTTCTCTAATATCGTGTGTAGAGAGTATACTCGAATCCCATGGATATACGGTCACGCTTTTCGCGTGTGAAGAAGCGGAGACGACGAGGGAATACAAAATAACATCGCGCGGAGAAACAATGAAAAAGTGCTATATGGTGGGCGATTTTGGCGGAGCGAAGAGTACTGGAATGAAAGCCATCGAAAGAGAGAAACGAACGAGAGTCGATGAGACAAAGCGCGCTTGAATGTACATGGATTATCAGAAGGGCCGTCTAGGCATTCCAATTCGACATAGCCGCTTGACCCGACGATCGAATTCCAATCAGCCGCCTCTAAATCCAGCCCCCTCCATCCCTCCCCCCGTTCGACTCCGTGTATCGAGCTATCGTCCTCCCGCCTCACGCATGGACTCCGTTTAGCCCTGCGGTGAAACGATCTCGAGGAGATTAGCGACGCTGCGGTATGGTTCATATGTCTGCTTTTGGATAGCGATCCATGATCTTCGGATGTAGGTGTTCAAGGTTCTACGAGATAACGCGTTTCGACAGCCCTAAAATATCGTCCGATGGGAAAGAATCTCTGGGGAGTTGCAATTAGCTCAAAGAGAGACTCACGTAATCTGATAATGAAGATTAAGATAATAGAAAAATAATTTCGAGAGATTTAATTGACATAAAACGCAAAAGAAAACTTATAGAGAGCAATAATATAAAAAAAGCAAATGCTACCGAGCTTTATAAATTCTACTTACACTACTCGTTTTGGAGATCTTTCTATCATAAAATATCTATTAACAGCGAATATATTAAGTTAAAATATGTTTTAATTAATTATGGAAAAATATAAAAGCAACTATAGAAAGACTATAGAATAGAAACTATAGAATAGAAAGACTAGAACTTGACTACTAAAATAGTTAGGGGAGTAAAAGTAAGTTGCATGGAATGGAAAGCGTTTACGGGCGAATTTTTAATTTAAACTTTATAGTGAATTTACAGAATGTGACTAATACTTTTATTAATTCGAGCAAATTTTAAATGCATTAAAATATTAAAGTCAGGATTTGGTCCTATAATATGAAATTCTTGCTGGATAACATTCAAAATAACTTTGTTAATCGACTTGTTACTATAATACAAAGAAAGTTAATTTTCGTATCACCAAACCTGATAAAAATATATTATCATTACACAATGAATACAATAGAGTTCACAGAATTCTGTAGTAATCTAGCGTCACAAAGGAACTTAAAAAACATAATTACAAGAAGTAAAAGTTCATTCAAGTAAACACGAAGCTTTTGTTGTGGAGCTTTCAAACTTTTTTATTATCTTGTACCTAAGATTCATGGCGAGTAAACGGTAAACTTACAATCACCGCAACCAGTATTTCACCCACTCTATTAACTCTTTCTACGGATGACTCGACTATTCTTCTTAATTATCTGTATCTTATCTTCTCTTTCGATTTCTTTTACTTCATACGACGTACTTGCAGTAAATTTAAGATGATCGTTTCTTAATTTTTGTAGCTGATAACTTTTTTTATATTATACTTGATCGAGTTTCGTCAGTCTAATTAAAAGTTTAATTAAGTTATAATATATAACTAATAGAAATATTAATAGAAGTAAATCAAAATGTTATAAAGAATAACGTTCATACGAAAGTACTATTAAATGAAATTACATTGATTTTGTTTTATTAAAGATTTAAACAAGAAGCTGTAATTATAAACTGTCTAAACAATTTTAGCCGATATATAATTTTAACAAGTTAAAATTATAAAGCTAACGCTTTTGGAATTTAATTTATAAGCACTTAACTTGTTAAAATTATATTACTTATTAAAGTTATGTTACTTGTTTTTAATAACTTTTAAGCAAATTTTGTTATAACGGAAAATTCGTTATTATTAAGACATTTAATTTTAACTATTTTCAAATTCTGAAGCAAATAATAATCCCACATAAATCTGCTTACATAAGAAAAGTTTCACTTTGATGCAAATTTAAGAATATCTTGATCTGTTTCAATTAACTTGAAATGAAATGCAGTAAACTAACTCATATAGAATTTTAATTTAAAGTTTATTTGCTAAAGTTCAATATTTATAAATAGACTCTATATATTCGCTAAAGGGTCTTTATATTCAAAGAATCGATACATTATATTGAGAATCTAACTGATTGCATCGAAGCGTGACTGCTAGGATATTCTCTATATGTATAGGATAAAACAGAAAAACGAGGAATCGCGCAATTTTATAGCGGTCGGTGAAATAATTCGTTCACTCGACGACAGACGATCCGTCTTTCACCCTCGAAATCACGTGTCCCGAATTCTCCCTACCGGAGCCCAAACTTCTAACGGCACCAATCGTATAATTCACGCTGCGAGATTCTAGCACGAATGCGATTTGTAATACTCTGGAAACGGAAATACCACTCCACGTGAAAACTTTGCTTTATTGATGTCGACTTCTTAAAGTGTCGAGACGAACCGTTACCTCTCATTACAAAAAGCCAATTCATTCGAGCGATAACTCAATGACCTTTGACAATGCTACTAGTGTGTGATGGTCTCTCTCTCTCTCTCTCTCTTTCTCTAAAAAATTGAAATTTTTTTCATAAAAACTTTAAAGTTATTTCGAAATAAAAAACCATATAACTTTTTAAATATTATAGGACACATATCACGTTACAAACAAATTCAATGAATCATTATCAAAGATGCTATTTTTATTTATATTTATTATCAAATTTGCAGTATTACACTTAACACAAAATGTTAATTAACGAATGTAAATATTCCTCCATAAAAACAATTATAATACTCTTCTATAATAACATTAATAATATAATAATAATCGTACCCAAAAGCGTATCTAAAAATTGGACATGGTAATAATCGTACCCAAAAAATTGCAAAGTAATCAAATAAAATATATCTCAATCATTTTGAAGAATACATTTCGATAGTGCGTGTCTATCAGTTTCTTTATGAGGTCAATCGAAAAGCACCAGTGGAAAGAACACATATCTGTAGTGATCTAGGTCCGACACTATTCGACGCATCAAAATTTATTGTTTCCTTGGCTAAAGAAAGAAAGACTCAGCTCACATAGAAAAAGGCGATAATGGAGTTTTCCACTTGCTTCCGGTCGAAACAAGACTAACAAGGAACCGATCCGAGGTGTCCACCTCCGATCTTGACGAGCCTTTAATATGTTA